>NW_010587889.1:250564-287712 GCF_000705375.1 Tinamus guttatus
CCGCGCGGCGCACAGGCCGCGCTCAGCCCACGTCTCCTGCAGCCAGGACAGCCTCGCACGGAGCACGTGCTGGAGGAGCCTCCAGCTATTGCCGACACGCTGCACCCGCACACCACTCTTACTCCTTCACAAATGCGGTTTTTACAAAGCAGCAGCAATTTTGTTGAACTCCGATGTTACTCTGCCCCCATTTGCATAGCGACTTTCTGCAGCTACAAGCCATCCATGTTATTTTTTCCCTACCTGAAAGCCTTCCACCTTTCAGAGAGATTTTAATTAGAAATGGAAGAGACAGTGAAAATCAAGAAAAAATGGAAGAAAACAATAGGGTTTTCTTATATATAACTAAAGCACTGTTTTGTGCTTTGTAGGCATGTTATAATTAGCCTATTAATTAGCCTCGTAAACTTCAATCATTTTGTAAGAGACAAACTGAAAAATGAATGCAAAAACCTAAAAAGAGAAATAACTTTTTTCCATCATCATCTGAGTGCCCATAAAGCACAAGATTTTCATAGCCCCTTGAGAACTGGGGTAAAGTTGGGACTAGCAACAAGAAGAAATTGTATTTCCCTTAAATCTTGTAAATATTCTTCTCGTAGTGCTTTACTTTAGCTTTGAAGGTCTAAGGACCCAGGCAGAACAAATGTTTATAGGCAGAAATAAGATTTTTCATTAGATCTACTGGAATAGCTGGAAAAATTACAGTTTTTGCCAGGTTGCCTGGCACTTCCTAACCAGGCCCTTCTGCAGTCACTGAGACTATGAAAATACCTCAAGATGCAGGAGCACATGGGATCTGTTTGGGTTTGCTTTGAGTACTTGTTCCCAGAAGCTGAAGGATTTTTTACAGCTTACTCAAATGAAGGACAATGCTGAGATCTCTGCACTCTCACTGAAGCATCTACCCATTCCCAAGTTCACCTGAATGACTCCACTTGTTTTAGTCAATTCTTTTCCCATTTGTCCATGTACCTACATATACAGCCAGAGAGTGGACAAAAACACAAAACAAAGAGCAGAACCAAAAAAAGATCCCCTTTGTGGTGCATGGTAACTACTCCCTTTAGTCTCTTCCCAAGTCAAACTATTTCCAAAATCCACACAAGAGAAACATTTATTGTTCCCAGTGCAGTGACCCTGTGCCATTGCTGCCAGAGAGCAAACTAGACTCTGTGATATTTCATATGATGTTGATGGAAACACCAGCTTAGTTCTAATTCCATAAACTTTACAGAGAGAAAGGCAGGAGGATGGCGATGCACAAACCAGCATACTTCCCTCAGATATCACAAACTTCCGAATCCGTGAATTCAGCAGATATGAATGGAAATCACTGATGAAGAAGGGACATTGGAGAACACAGAGCCCTCTTTCCGGGCTTAATGACAATTTAGTGGTGCATGGGAGTCCTACACAGACACACTGCAAGCATAGCTGAGGAAAAAATAGCACTCCATGCTGTTAAACATGATCTTATTTAACCTTTGAAAGCAAATGAAATGATTATGAAAGAGATGACAAGGTTGTTCTGGATATTCTAATTAAAAATTGCTGCCATCTTCCTAGCTCCTCTGGATACGTGGGTTCACTTAATTAGGATTCAATGATAAACGGTGCTGTGAATAAGAATAGTTTGGGGATTGCTTGCTCTGAGCAGAAGATGGTCAGCAAAAAAAATGAAAGCAGAGCTTTAGGGCAAGGATCAGGCATATCTTGGTGCACAGACATCTCAGATACTTTTGGTACCATCAAAAAAAAAAAAAATAGTGCAACCATGACGATGTTCAATGCCACTAAAGCTGTGCTCCCAATCTTGCATTGTGCCCCAGCACAGACTCATGGAGTGGTTGAGGTTGGAAGGGACCTCTAGAGATCATCTAGTCCAACCCCCCCTGCTCCAGCAGGGACACCCAGAGCATGGGGCACAGGGTGGCATCAAGGCAGATTTTGAAGATCTCCAGAGAAGGAGACTCCACAACCTCTCTGGGCAGCCTGTTCCAGGGCTCTGGCACCCTCCCAGGAAAGAAGTTTTTCCTCACATGGAGATGGAACTTCCTGTGTCTCAACTTGCACCCATTACCCCTTGTCCTGTCACTGGCCACCACTGAGAAGAGTTTGGCCCCATTCTCCCTACATTTTCCCCTCAGGTACTTGAACATATTGATCAGATCTCCTCACAGTCTTCTGTAGGCTAAACAGGCCCAGCTTGCTTGCTCCTTCCTCATACGATAGAGGCTCCAGTCCCTTAATCATCTTTGTGGCTCTCTGCTGGATCCTCCCTAGAAGCTCCACGTCCCTCTTGTACCAGGGAGCCCAGAACTGCACCCGATACTCCAGGTGCGGCCCCTTCAGAGCCAAGTAGAGATCCTACATCATTTTTCCCCAGACCAACCTGAAAATGACAATTCAGCAGTGCTCACCTTGACACATCCTGAACAGAGCTTAGCAAGGGAGAGCTGCTAAGGTGCTTTAGCAATAAGCACTACAGAAACCTTACAAGAATCCTGAATCCAGCACTTTTCTTTGGAACAACACAGGCAAAATCATCCAGCCATGATTTGAATCAGTAGCTGGTCCTGATACCTGAACTATTAACAACCCTGAGGGCTGCTTTAAAAAAAGAAACAAAATCACAAGATATGTCAGCAGATTTTCGTTAAAAGGAAGCTGAGGTCAACCATATTTCTAAATTAATTTTCTAGTAAATATCGGCTAAGCTTTAGGTAATTCTCTCTCTCCTCCTCCCCCCTCCCCCCTTTTTTAATAAGGACAATTTACTAGAGTTGCATAAAAAATGAGTAATACATTAGATTCATTTAGAACCAACATGAAATGAGTCATATCTTTCCAACACATGACCAGGCTATTACAGCTCTCCCAAGTGTAGAGCAGAAAGACAGAGAAAGCTATTTTGGCCCTTAAACAGACACTTTAAGTCATCTGATTCTTTAAGTGACAATGAGCTCCCCTCCTGGAAAGGTCCATTTGAAATGCACCTTTCCCTGTCATATCCACATCCCCACAGCTTTGGGAAGCCCTGGGAAAGGGGCACTCACTTCGTTCCCACTCAGATAAGCCAGGTCTGTCTCTCCATGGCTGTCAAGAAAAAAAAAAAGTCTTTCTGACAACAGGGCCCAGGGGGAATAAACATGGTACCATTATTTATAGATCCAAGGCTCGATAGTCTGATCACTAGATGCTCCTTCCCCTTCAGGCTTTGTGCAACCAGTATTTATTCTGTCCTGTTCTTGGCTTTTCTATCCCTTTCATCTTTCCAGCTCTGTACATATTGGACAACTTCTCTTTAGAAAGGTGGCTGATTCTGGCTGGGGCTGTTAAGTGGAATGTTTTTGCAGATAACATGAACACACTGCAAATGCTATTCTCTCTTCCCCAGGCTCAGCTCTGCCCTTTGGTTTTATCCCTTGTGTTGGTGCTATAGGAAACACAGGGTAGGCCAGAGGTCCCTGATCTTTTCATAAGACAGGCTCAGTTTAAAGACAAAAAAAAACCAAACAATTTTCTTTTATAATGAGAATATTGAAAATAGAAATTGTCAAAATAACGAACTAGAAAAAAAATCTTTAAAAATAAAATACTTGAATGTTCTTCCCAAAATGGTTGCCAACATCCTCCCCACACACACGTCTTCCACCTTTCTGCCCCACAATCCGCTCTCCTCTCCTATGTTCCTCCCTCCAGCCCACTCAATCTCAACCTGCATCTCCTGCTTCTGGATAACACATGTACAGAGCAGACAGATGCGAAGCACAGGTGCTGCAAAGAGGGTATTCCAACCATCCCCAGGGCAGCATGTGCTCTGCAGAGCTTACAGGAACTCAGCAGGGTTTGGGAGCTACTGCCTTCACAGAAACAACACACCACGTCACTTCACACCAAAAATCACTGCCATCCAAACAGGCAAGACGTGGCTAATCCACATTTTCATAGTGCTCTGTAGTGACAGCAGTGTGTCTGCACAGTCTCCATCCAGTAACACTGAAATTCAGGTGGACTCACTAAACTACCTTTTTTTTTTTTTTTCCCTCCTTTGCTAAATTCACCTTTGACCAGCCCAAAGGCAAACTCATAAATATACTTAAATAAAAATCAGAGATGGGATTAATGATTTTTTAGTAGTAAAAATCAAAACAGTTATTAACCTATTTAACACAGCCTGACAGGAACAAGTTATTGCATCCAAAAATGCATCTTAGAGAAAAGCTCCTGTACCCAATTCACGTCTTTCATATTTTCTTTGCCGTTTCACATACGAATTCACTGAACATGTATGTCTTTCATATTTTCTTTGGCCTGTTTCACATACGAATTCACTGAACATGTTTTAACACACAGGTGAGCACTCCAGGTGTCATCCTTATTGACTACTCAAACCACTGCCAGCAAATTTATAGTGCTAAATATCTCTGCTAGAGTCTAATCTAACCTGGCCTTTCACAGCCAACCCATAACTGACTAACTACAGAATACATTTTCATTTCCCTTTCCAAGGAACAAATAAGGACTCACCAACCACTCTGATCAGGAGACTTGGAGCATTTTAGCACATTCATCGTTCAGTTTGCTCACATCAAGCAAACATCTTAGTCCAACATTGTTTCTGCTTGCATGGCCCCAGAGCTGAAAGCAGTGGTACTTACTCCAAATAACTTGCAGGGACCCACTGGAGAAAACAGCCATTGCCTTGTGGGGAGGCAAGACTGATGGCCCATCTCTCTGAAAGCAGTTGTTGTTGCATTTAGTCATGCATTTTCTAAAAACATTAAATGTGTATATACAATGACATTCACAGCAATCAGTCATAACACTTACTATGTGTATGCATATGCTTTACTTTGTCCCAGTAATGATATTTCAGCGTCATAAAATGAACAGGGATTTTTCTTTATTTTTCCTTAATATAAACTTATTTTTAAGACAGGGGAAAAAGAAAGAACAAAAACCTCCATCATTTTGGGTCACAGGCCGACACAAGGGAATCACTTCTCACATTTTTGGTTTAGTCAACAATATGAGAAGCCATCAATTCTACACAAGAGAGTTATGTTCGTCCAGATTTACACAGACGTGATCAGGATCAAAGTGCTGGTCAAGATTCACAAAAGTTGCCCTCCTGTATTCACATCTGCAAAGCAGATCTGTATGACACTTCAACACACTTGGTTGCCACTCACTCCACGGATGGAGCTACACAGAGGCAATTTGTAGTTGTTCTTCAGATCCCCTCTCCAGGGACTGCTTCCTCTGTGCTATTCAAAGTGGGAGCTGGCAATACTGAAAATCCAGTTCATCTTTTTAATGTGAACTGTATATCACCTCCTTGCTCACTTCATGTAAGAACCAGTTTTATATCCATTGGCTTTCTCCTGCTCCAGTTGCTCAGCCCTCAGGGTACACTGAGTTCACATTTCCCATATTTTCTTTGAAATTACAAAACCTGCTGGAGGTGGGGGGGGGGAGGATTTTAAGATCTTCCAGAACTCAAGAGCTGGAGCTGTAAGAAAGGACTATGCATTGTAGCACTGATGATCAAATCATGAGTAGGCAAGATTGGGCTTTGATTCAAGTGAACCACAAAGTCACTTGGAAAGTAATTTACTCTCCTCCTTTTGTTTCAAATCAGCCCATCTTATTTCGTAACATAAATGACCCAGATCATTACTGCTCTGAATCATCAACAAAAGAGGAAGAGAAGTGAAGATATCACACTCCACATCTTCATCCCACAGCAAATTTAGAAGGTGTCCAAGGGCACAATTTGACCATAACTTCTCTCACTCTCCCATGACCTCTTACAAAACATCCCTCCCCATCCCCAGGTTCTCAGAGCAAACCTGCTTCTTTCATACTTAAAGCACACACACACAAGCTGTGTGATGCCAAGATAAAAAGCATCCAACAGTCCACAGAATTTCAGCTGACCATGAGAAAAATGATTCCCAAAACCCAAGAGCAAGGACTGTTCGCTGGATACAACCTGCCCAAGGTTATGGGGGAATGCATATGAAGGAGAACTCGGACTCTTCACCACCGCGCTGCTCTCTGCCAGTGCACGTGTTGTGGGTACCAAGGCTCCACCACAACCAAACTGGGCACTCGCACTCATCTAAGGGGCTTCCTTCCCCTTCCCAAAACTCAGCATGGCTGCACTCTGCAGGAATCCCCAGGCCTCTATGAAGGCAATACATACACATGCTGCAGAAAGCCTAACACACAGACTCACAGAGTGGTTGAGGTTGGAAGGGACCTCTAGGGATCATCTAGCCAACCCGTTGCTCCAGCAGGGACACCCAGAGCACGTGGCACAGGGTGACATCCAGACGGGTCTGGAAGATGTCCAGGGAAGGAGACTCCACCACCTCTCTGGGCAGCCTGTGCCAGGGTTCTGTCACCCTCACATGGAAGTTCTCCTCACATGGAGGTGAAACTCCTGTTTCAATTTGTACTCATTAGCCCTTGTCCCATCACTGGCCACCATTGAGAAGAATTTGGCTCCATCCTCCCTACGTTCTCGCCTCGGGTACTTGCACATTCAGGCCACTGCTAGAAGCATGAAGCCTGTCCCTCCTCAGGACACCCCGGACACTCATTTCCACATAGGGAACTGTGCACACGTAAAACCCTGGTACGTGGGATAGGCCCCTCTGTGGCTGTGGGCTTCCCTCCACGTAGCCTTAGCCTGCTTGCCACCATCATGAGCCACTTTACTGCATAATCACACCTTAAACAGAGGGCCTCTTCGAATAACATCGCCCACGCGGAGCCAAGGTGCTGGAAATGCCACTGCTGGCATCAAACAAGGGGGATAAGCACCAGGCCCCTTGCCTGGCGCAGGCTTAGTTTGGGCACGGATTAGCAGTGCAAAACAGAGGGAAAACCCACAAAACGTGAGCAAACGCTGAGGTTTCACACGCGGAGCGGGGAGCGGCGCGGAGGGCACCGCTCCTCAGCCGGCCTGCGGATCACAGCGAGCCCTCCTCACCCGCACGAGACGGCCCTGCCGCCACCGCCACCGGCTCCCCCCGCGCCGCAGCGCGCGGGGCCTCTCCCGGAGACTCCAGTCTGGAGCCGGAGCGCTTCGCCCGCTTCCCTGGGTTCAGCTAATAAATTGGGATCAGGGGGTCACCCAGCAGGGGACGTGGAAGCCTGAGAGCCTCTGACACTGGTTTTATTAGTTTTCACTATACATACCATTTCAGAGGCCGGGATGCCATCCCAGTGGGGCCCTCCCCATTGCTTAGTAACTAAGATTTTGTAATCTAAGTTTTGACAAGGTCATTTTTTACCTCGGAGGCAGGTGGGGGAGGGGAGGACCCCCACGCACATTAATTACACAAACACTGTGGGGACCATGCAAATGGGAGCCCATTTCCCCTTCGCATCAGGGCTGAAGAATGAAAAACCTTCCCTTGAAGAAGGCTATTTTAACCCCCAAATAGACCAGGGTATTTTAAACATGCGGCTACGCTCACATGCTTCGCTCACAGATCAGGTGAGTCCACTTCCCGTGTCTGGCCCAAAGGAAATACATGGTCAACAACAGCACCCAACCCAACAGTGGCCACAGAGCCCAACACCTGGGTTATTTTGGATGCCCAAACTGCAACAGCTTCACGAAACCAGGCGCAGAGCATAGCCCCACGGTGGAGGTCCTGCTCATGAGCAGTTCTCCACCACTGCTTCAGGGCAGCTGGTCTGGAGAAGGGAGCTGCTCCACCAGCCTGCCCTGGATGAAGCAAGGCAAACAGCTGTCCCAGCCCAAAGCCACAGGGGGTTCTGCAGGGCAAAGCCATCCGACCAGCTGGTCCTTCTCTCTTCTCTTACATTTAATGCTGCTTTGCTCAACTGAGTCTTTGTTCTGTTCAGAAATAATAAAATTCAATAATACTAGGCATATATATATATTTTTAACATAACCCCTCCTCCTTCCTACATTTGCTGCTCCTTTCTCACTCATTTTATGAGGAGGAAAAAGGTCCTTCGGTCACGCTACCTTTTCCCTCCACTGTCTCCCCCTGATCTGGGGCTGTGCGAGGTGTATCCTTCTGATGTGGTTAATGGAGGGCTGAGATTGAGTAATGCTTTGAGGTCCTCTGGTTCTGCTGGCTGTCACCTCACTGGGCTCCAACATATGCTTTGAGGTTAAGTCCCCGTGTTTGTGTTTGGGGCCTTTGTTGTGGTTGCTTGATTTGTTCATGATGGCCTTGGCTCTGCCACCCCACGAGCAAATGTAAAATTCACAAAGTGGTGACTCAGTCATTTTATCCACTGGCAGCAGCAGCAGCAGCTGGCAGAGGCTCAAGACAGATCAGAGAACAGGGCAACAACTGTCTCCAAGATGGATTTCAGACACACAAGGAAAAATGAAAAACCTGAAAAAGCATGGAGAGAAAAAGACTGAAATTAAATAAAGCGTCAGAAAAACAGCTGGACTGTCAAGCATAGACTGAAAAGATCAAAAGTAAATCTATGATAGACAAGGAACTGTCCTGTGATTCTGAACAGCAGCAAAATATTGCAACTTACTGGCCTATCTTATTTTTTCCATTGGTTAAACTCAACTTGCATGTCTAAAGTTGTTTTTTGCTGCCAGCACTGGAAGTTCAGTGCAGAGCCTACGGATCATGCTGTTTTCTTCCTGCTTCAGGCATCAGTCCTAAAAATAAAATGACCCTGGAGGTCTCAGAGGCTGGCTTGCTCGTTTGGCTGGTAAGAGATGAAGTGGGAGAGCAAGGCTCGTGCTTTCTCTTCTGCAGTTCCATGGGCTCTGTGAGTATTCAAACCACAACATGTTTTCAGAATAGGGGGAGATTCATTTTGACCCCGCATTGCTGTAACATCTTCATTGCTGGAGGAGAAAAGAAGAAGAAAAAAAAGTGTCCTCTCCTCTCATGCCACATGGTACTAAAGTCACAGAGTGGATGGGGAAAACTATAATAGCACCAATGAGTGATTACAGTACCAGACTACTTGTGCGAATTGAGGCTGTGACTCCTCCTATAAAAGCAAGAGATTATAAGCAATGACATACATGAACAGGAGGTTTACACACTAACCATGTTTCACACTGAACACATTAGAAAGGATTATGAATAGACTGATATGGTAAGATACTCTGTAATACATCAAAGTATCAAGTATTGAGAAGGAAGAAGGAAGAACGTAGCACAGCGTTAGTGTTTTGGGTCCTCTTCTTGGTGCAACTCTGTAAGTCTCACTGGATGACTTAGAGTTACATGTCTTTCCCAGGTAATTGTGAAATCACTACTGAATAAACTGAATGGTTTCTTTTTTTTTTTTTCTTCCCCACACAGTGTCCTGCAATTTACATTCAGAGAGCTGCCTAACTCATTTCTGTTTGATCTCCAGGCCCAACTTTCCTGGCAAAATAGCAATTAGAGCACAAGTGCTGAGCCAGGCTCTTTATTGCTGTCCATGCCCTATCAGACTCAGAAAATGATCGTGACTCAGTCACCTAAACTACGGTCTGTTTATTCATGTGTAAAGTGGGAATCATTATAATTGCTTTCTAAGCATTAATTGATTATTTCTCCGAACGCTACTACAAAATTCCTAGAACAAAGGGGAAGAAAACCAACAAGAGGAGCAGACACGAGCAAAGCTGCAAGCTGCCAACAATTTATTATTTACTACTATTCTTCTCCTGAAACGAGAGGAGTTCTTTCCGCTAATGTGCTGACTTCACCACTGTGTGTCACGGTGTGTTCTATAACTTCGGTCTACTCCATCTCAAGTAACCCTTGTTCAGCCATAACTGCATCACAGAAGTAAATGTCTAAGCTTCCAGGGACGCTAGTAGGAGTTTTGACGGCTTCCATGAAGACAGTGAAGTTCTGTCCCTTTACATGATGCAAGCATCCACCTACTTCTACCTGTATTTGCTCAGATCATCATTTCTATCTTTCCCTGTCATTAGGGTGAAAGAGAATCAGAATGATATTACAGAACATAACATGCATTTCTATTCATGTTTTCTTGTACATCACTACATACTTGTGTGCTTCTGCCAGTGCTCCTTTTTCTCCTGCTGACCGAAGTCCTTCTGCAAGTCTGCACATCTCCCTGGTTGTTAAAGAAGAAGGCCGGAAAACAACTGTGACCAGCAAGCTAGTCTGTAGGAAGAGGAAATAATCCCAGTAATCCTGAGATGAAATACCATAAATACAAGATGGATGGATCAGCAACTAAAACTCTGGAGTAGATAAGGAACAAAGTCAGGGTGACAGTATGGACAGATCAGCTTCTCACCTATAATCATTTTCACACATAGAAGAATGGAAAAGAGGAAACACAGATCAGATCACAAAACTCTGGTCTGATTCTCTCTCAAAAAGAAAACAGAAAAATACAAGCAAAAGATTCAACTTTTATATACTTTAGCTTGGCAATGCAAACAAAGTCTCCTTTTCCCTAATAAAGTATATGCTTAGCATGTAACAGAGTGCTTTACAGAGTCATTGGTTTACTTTCAGTTTTTATGGTGCTAGGCCAAAATGATTCTACTATTATAGTTATTTAGTCACAGGTCAATGAGTCATACAATAGCAACTGCTACCATGGAAGATTAACTGGAAATGCGGTTTGCAAATTTTGCTTGTAAAAATCTGTTTCCTCTCACTTCAGGTAAGCTCATGGAAGCGCTATAAAAACACACAAATACAATAAGCAGGGCTGACTATTAAAAATTCAGTTTTCAGAAGGTATTTTCAATTCTTTCTAAGACACTCAGAATATTCCACCCAGAAGTTTCTACTGGTAGAAGGGAAAGGTCTTTGGGGAAAAAAAAAAAAGTGAAAAATTAGACATTTTTTTTCTTAGCAGACAGCAAGATGAACAACATTTGTCATTCTCCTCACAGAACGTTTCAATGGAAAATTTGACTGATCTGACAGAGACCGCTCCAAAGCAGTGATATTGAGTCATGAAGCACTATTGTAGTTAACATACAGCCTCATCCATTGCCCTCAAAGTCAGTAAGGTGGCTCTGGAACAGGCCCGTACACTTTAAATGAAATTTACAGCATGGCCATTAGAAGCTTGGACCCACGGGAGGAACTGGCAATGAAAAGCTCCTACTATTTCCAAGAAGACTCTTCGCTCAATGTTATTTCTTTCCAAGGATGTTCTGCAAATTGAGACAGGCATCAAAGTCATGATGAGTGTTTTTTGGACCTCATTGTTGGAAGAGAGCATGAAAAAGAAGGTGTCACAGCTGCAGGTTGAACATGAAAAATGTGGCAGGTGACAGAAAGAGGGTCATCACACTGTGAGAGTGTGTCAGTTTGACAGTGTATAGGCCTGTTTTTCTGTTATTTTGAGAGAATTTAGTGCTGGTAAAAAGAAAGATTGCCAGTCTATTTAAATCCTGGAATGAGGAATCACTTCGTAGGAAAAAATGTCTCCCTCAAATAAAGAAGGAAACAAAGTAACTGCAAGGACAAGCAGTAATACAAACCAGACACTGAAGTATAGGTCATGTTATTGGAAAAAAAGGGTGCTCCAGAAGGGACACTGGACAAACCTTACTGATCTCCTGACACAAGGCATATTCATTGAACCCCAATGTCTTTCAGTAGAGGGCAGGGGCCAGACAAATGAAAAAACACAGTGATTTGCCAATTCAGAAGGACAGAGAAGAGACAGCGAAAGGAGCGTATGTTATAGGACAAACAAAAAGTCACAAGGGAGTCTTTAACTTGCTCTCAAGCTCTCCGTTTAGACACAAGTGAGGCACAGCAGAGAAGGCAGCAACTTCTTGAGCTGGTAGCTCTCACTTGGAGGGACCCGAGGATCACCAGCAGGATGAGACCAGCACTACCCTCCATGGAATCCCACTGGAGAATAAGGAATTCAGGAAGGCATTGAGCGCAAAGGGAGGATAATAAGAAGAAATTATTTAATTAGCTACACACCAATGACAAGAGCCTGCGTAATAAAGAAGGGGAAATAGAATTAGTCATTTATGAGCACTAATAAGACCTTGCTGGCATTACTGAAGCTGGTACAATGATTTCCATAACTGAATGTTTAAATCAATGATTGTTATCTATTTTGGAATGGCCAGGTCTTGGAAGAAAAGGAGGCATGGAAAAAAATGGTATTACTTATTCCCAAGCCACTAACAACTCAGGAAAAAAGCTATCATGAATGCTTCCTTCTTGATGACCCCAATAAAATTTAAAAAATGGCATATTAGTTGATAACTCCTATAGTCATGCTTGAAAGCAGGATAACTGATGCAAAAAAATGGTTGGTTGTGTAGTGTTGGATGAAAACATAATCTATTAACCTCAGGGTGTCACATACGAGAGATGCATACTGGTAGTTTTACTATACAAATATTTTGGCTATAACCCATTAAGGTATGAGAGATGCATACTAGTAGTTTACCTATACTAATACATCCTATCCTTCCCCTTAAAATAAACAAATATTTTGGCTATAACCCATTAAGCTGTGGGAGAAGACACCATCCTGGGGAAAACTCCTCTGGCATAGTCTTGATAAACAGAGGAACTGGTCACACTACTGACTAATGATAATGTAAGTACAGTTACTTAGGAGTCCATAACACTTGGGACAAGCAACAAAAGTTCAAACCAGTAACGCTTCTGGTACCTTGAAAAGGTCAGTTTTCACCTTTGTGAATAGCAAATCAGTTGAAAGAAGAAGCCTTGCTGACAGGACTGCCTTGAGATGGTACTGGTCAGATAACTAATTCACACTACTGAATTGCAGAAGCCTAATAAGAGCAAGGAAAATTATTCAGTCATATTTACTGCTTAAATTACAGTAAATCTAAAGTCTACTAGTAATCATAACTGCAGAATCTGTGCTCAGAGCTGATGTCAAGCTGCAAAATACTACCAGAGCAAGACATTTGTCAAGACAACCTACCTAAACAATTCCTATCTAAGAGCTTCCAAACAGGGAAAGAAATGTTTGAAGTCTATCTTAGAACAGGACAGATTCTAGAAAATTGACCTGATGATGCCAATGTCTTAAAACAAGGAACAAAATGATACATCACGCACTACACCTCTCCAAGACAAGTTAAACATCTCTGATATCTTTTGCTGGATCCCAGAGGGGGGTCCCATTCCCATATTAACCCTACATAGTGTTGGTTTTTTGTGTGTTGGTTTTTGCTTTGGTTTAAGCCATATCCACTACTTGCTGATATATCACGCTCATCTGTAAAATACACCGTGAATGCAAATGCCCTAACAATCTGTGGGGCCAGTATCACTGATTTTGGAAGATCTTCTCTACGGTAAAAGAAAAGCCTTCTGGTAAGGATAAACCCAGTGCTCTGCTGAAAAGCATGGAGAGTAGAAATGCTTATCCCCACTCCCTGACCTTGCAACATGCAAGGCATACCCTGACCTTGGCCTTTTTAACCTCTTATGTGCCATGCCCTGATGCCAGCCCTGCGGGACTATGCTAGTTAAAGCTTCAGTGATTATTTCTAAGCGACAGATGGAATGTCAAAGCAAACAGCATCTGTCCAAAGGGCCTCACCAGGTGAGGCCTCACAGAGTATCTCCTGAACATCTGTAGTGATTAAACGCTTAAGCTGTGCAAAATTTAATTTTGCAGGCTGTGTTACACCAGACATAGTTCACTGTGCAGGGCCCTTCGGTCTGCTCAGGGCACCTAGAAAACAAGGTCACTTCTCCCTAAGCCCTCTTCACCCTGACCTTCAGCACGGTGGCAGTTTGTTTGTTCAACAGGAGGCACTGGGAGCTAAGTACACAACTGAGCATCCACTGAAGTTGTTTCCAGGGCCCAGAAGACAGCTACAATCAGAACGCTGCAATCAGAATGTTGCTCCTCTTCTGAATTCTTACAGAGAAGAGGGAGATTATTTTACTGGAGAGAAAGATTTTTGGTTTGGGATCTCTAAGATTCCCAGGCAAGCTGAGCAACATCAAATTTTCTTCAGTGATGGGAGAGCTGCCAGCAAGTAAGAAGTGGGAAAGGCCAGAAACTTACCAAAGTTGGAGATATCTGAATTTTAGGGTTAGCAAGTACATCCCCTTTCCTCCCACAGAGGGGATGCAAAGTTCAGCACTTCACAGGACAAGTTTGGTATCCTTTAACAGCAGATTGAATGGACTTTCAGTTTCTCGAGCACTTAGATGATATTCCTCCCAAGGCAGTACTAAGGACCCAATAAAGACAGACAATTTGCTGGCATGTTCACATACTTGAGATGGGATTCACCACTCACTCCTTCCTATCTGTGGCACTCCCAGCAGCTTGAATTGACATGCCCTGCAGGTCACCTGACCTCATTTCAAAATAAAACTAATACTTCAATTGGGAGAAAAGTCCTCATGGTGCTGGCAACATGAAGATGACCAACAGAAGTGGAAAACATGGCCTTGGTGTCAAGCCTGGCAGACAGACAGCAGATACGCCTGCCAACAGAAGATAGCACTGGTTAAAACAGCTGATGGTTGTCAGACAGATACATCAAGCCTTGCTGCAACACTCATGGATCAGATTCCAGCCACACATTCCCGGCTACTGAAAATAAACATTGCTATATCCTTCCCAAGCCAGAGTAGGACAAGGAAACTAAAACCCTTTGTCCTGCCTGGCAGAGAAACATTATTACAGAGCGACAATTTTCTCAGCATCCTGAATATCTGGTAACTCTGATCATTCTGCACAGGGAACAGGTCGTAAGATAAATGTTCAGCCCTCAGCACTTATTATTCAGAGTGCAAGGTTCTCATATGGAGGCTACCATATAATATTGGATTATGGTAATATATTACATTGTATTGCTGATAGTTTTTATTTTTTCATAGGTTTTCTCTTTCATTGCTTAACTCTCCGTAGTTTATATTATTTTCTTATACCTATCTAATATATCATTTTACTAGGGCACCTTAGTAAAATCACTTTGGGATGCTTCTTCTTAAGCAATATTGTATTTCTTCCCCATTGGACTGTTATGGCATCCCTCTTCTGACTCGATGGTTTTTCCTCCTCTTTCACCTGAGGGCAAAAGTCTCAAGGTCACACCAGAGAAAGCATTTCATTATTTTTTGGTTGATAAACTGTAGTTTGCACAGGTCTTTGCCATAAAAATTATCATGATAGACTTTTCCAAGTGACAAACGCCGGCCTCACTCCTACGGGAGACCTAATTCCACCTCTGATCAGTTAACTCTGCATCAAACACAACTTTGGACACGCAGCAAAATTCAGGAAGGAAAGAAAGAAAAAAAAATGAAAAGTTTGTTAGAAGGAAGGGAAACACACATCATGCCTAATATCTGAACTGAGGATGAGACAGGAAAAAGATGAAGAAAAGGCCATGTCAAATGGCTCTGCTTTCCCCTCTATTTAATTTGGAGAGAAGATTAGGTTACTGCAGTTCAACAGGACTCAGTTTGCTTATTGCTTTGGGCATTAAGAACTTAATGCGAAAGTAATGAAGTTAAACCTGTGGCATAGATAATGGTCATTAGCAGCCTCCTTTCCC
The DNA here is from genome assembly GCF_000705375.1 of Tinamus guttatus. The sequence goes on from NW_010587889.1 coordinate 266,109, forward strand.
TGTCATAAACCTGACACTTGTTAACTCCCAGTTTATCTTTCTATGCAGATGATTTGGAGGTGGGTAGAAAGTATTCTCTATTCTGTCTGATTTGGAAAGGACACAGCTGGTGAGAACGTGCTGATATTTCCCAACTGAAGCACCTCACCTGCACATTACAGCCAAGGAAATAAAGGGAAACGCTCAGAGGTAACAGATAACTGTGTCCCTAGAGAAGACAAAGATATCTTGTGGTACAGAGAAGAGCTTGAAGGAGTCAGCTGGGACTGAAATCTCCCCCATATGGGAATGTCAGGGAGTACGCAAGGATTAAAAAGTTTAAGCGAGAAATAAAGCCTGTTTATGCTTAACCCCTTTCATTTCTGTTCTCCACTTTGCAGATAATAGAGCTCATTCCCCACTCATTAATTAAGCTCTTGTAGAGTTGATTGACCGAGGGCAAAATTGCCCCCGCAAACAGATCCTGACCAGCTCTTACAAGGTTTCTGGGCGCTGCTCCAACAAAGGGAATCCTGTCACTCTCCTTAGGGACATCTCCCCTGGATGAGAGATATTCAGGCCCACAGATGTAATTAAAAGTCCTTTTCTTCAATACCTATGCAAGACTTTCCTCCCTATGCAAGGTACCTAAAAGGAGGATAAGCCTGGTCAAAAGGAACCTATTTTGCATAACTGCTTGGAGAAATCTCACTCTCACAATCCTCAGGTCTGAAGAGATTTTAGATGCAAGAAGATGATTACTTATTTTTTGATACTTTTTGATATTTTCCTCCAATAAGTACAGTCAGGTTCCTCCCCCCGCCCCCCCCCTTTTTTTTTCTCCCTGAAAAATAATGAATTAATCAATTTTGAGGTTTCACTGCCAAGTGAATCCAAACATTCCAAAAAGACAGTAAAGAGCTCTCAAGACAGTTGCAAAAATGCATTATCTTCAAATGAAGGATGATCTGCCCCTCAAAGTGAAATGCCTCATAATAATATCAGTCATCATAAGAGTTACACCTCTATTTGAGTAACAGGGAATGGATTACTCATCACTTGATGAGCAAACAAAAAAATGAACTTCTGGGTTATAGTCCCAGAGAATTATCTGTTTTCCTGTAAATTCACTAGAAGGGAAGAAAACCACAAACTAAAATCTCAGCTTGGGGTTATTTTGTACTTTGTGCTGAAAATGGGTCTGTATAGGACATTGCTGAATAGACAGATAAAGCAGTCAATTCTTAAGGTGTAGCAGCTAATATAGCTCCTTGAATCATCTCCCAATCTCCTGTTCAGCTTCTCATCTACTTTATTTACACAGACATATGTGATTTTGTTGCCAGCTGGTGATTTGGCAATAAAAAGAAATCTGAGCCTAATGTGCCTAGAAGACTTGTTTGGAAAAAAATAAACCCAAGATAAAAAAAAAAAAAAAAAACAACTAAGTAGTACTTGTTTATAGAAACATTACGGTACCTTTGATCCTTTCTTCTGTTCTGCTTCAATATGCTTGAGTAAAAAGAAAATACGCTGTAAATTTCAGCAAGCAGCATGGGGGCTCCTGTGTTTGTGTTGCAAAGACAGGCTGAAGCCTTTAATCAAGACAAACTCCTGTAGGGCAAATTTCCCAATCCAGCATTAGTGTGGTGATGTTGCTAGGTGGATCCCCACCCAACCAATCCACAGTTCTTGGAACTGGTCTGACCCACTTCTTTAACAGGGCAGCCCTGCAAAATCATTTGGGCATAAGCGTAGGTGGCGAGACAAGGTGACATGCAGCTTGTGGCACCACAATGAAGACATAAACAAATAAATACGTTGCAAAACTGCCTTGCACTGAAAAAATAATACAGGGCTCGCTATTAAAGGCTGAGATGGTGATCTGTCTCAGTGACCTGACCGATATACACAAAGGCAACACCAAAGCACAAATATAAATGTTGTGGCAATTACAGCTTCCATATGAAGAATGTTTCACATACCCAGGATCCTGAATAAAAACACTTACAGTAAGTTCCTTGACCTTGTCTATATATATACATGTCAGACAAATATGTACATGCTGCTCTTGAAAAATCTGATATTTATTATGTTTCACATCAAAGCCTAACTGCAGATGGACAGATTCTCTTAGAATTGCTGTGTGTGATAGGCACAGGAGGAAAAAATAGTCATTAGAACTGCCTGTCTCAAAGTCCCAGGCAGGTTTTGACATCAAAAACAGTTGATACTTCTGTTGATGCAATGAGTATGACAATTACACTTAAAATTTTGATGAGCGAATGTACCCTTAGGGTCTTTGAGGACACCTTCTCCAAAAGCTTGTACTCAAGCACCGTAAAGTACTTCTTTCAGGTCAAAATCATTAATGAAAAAAAATAGAATTTTCCCTTGGGATCCAGAGTTAATCTCCTTGTAGGAAAAACAGTGGCCTTTCAAATGTTTGCCACCAAGTACATAATGTACATACCACTGTTGTGCTACGCAACTGAAGCACATTGAGAAATACAGCAAAATTTTAAAAGAACGCATTTAAAAAATACAGCAGTATTTCCTCCAAAAGCTTGTACTCAAGCACCATAAAGTACTTCTTTCAGGTCAAAATCATGTCCCTCTTCTCAGAATAGGTGTGAATACACTCAATTAATTCAGAATTATTTGTCAGCAGACAAATATTTACAATTTAAGCTTCCTGACAAACAGAAATCAGAAAGAATCCCAGAAGGGCCAAGTGTCATTTGCCACTGTAAGCAGCCAATACTGCAGCAGACTGACTAAAAGTAAATTATTTTTTTTAAACAGAAGTTAGAAATCATTACCAGGGCTCTAAGTTATGAAAAAAATTAGCAATAACCAGAGCACTCACTGATCATGGAGGAGCACTGGGGAAGTCTGTACCACTGCACAGCTCACGTGCAGGCCCCCAACACGGCTACACAGATGGTCCTAGAATCCCCAGTTCCCTGCTTCTGCTAGGTGACACCTTTGAATACAAGTTATCCTTTACAAATGGATGGGTTGATGTATTTTCTCTTGGTTAAGGTGGCACAGTTCAAAAAGAGTTGATTGCCATCGGTTTAGAGGGGGCAGGAGTCTCTTGGGCCTTTTGCAGCTTTCTAGTGACAATTTTCTAGAGCCATCCAAAGCGAGCAGGAGCCAAAAGGTAACTTCTCCACCCATGTGGAGGGTTTTGAAGCCTGCTGAGAACTTCTCTCAGCCAAACATTGAGGCTCCCTGTGCTACAGCGATCTCTGCAGCGCTCTCTATCTTTGAAACATGAGCAAGTTTTTGTTGGCATACAGAAAAGCTGGCAAAATGTTATCCAGTGATTCAGCATATCGAGAAGCAAGATAGTATAATGAGTCATTGTGCAAAAGGATTGCACAACACACATTGAAACAGTCCATATGAAAGCACTGGTGTATGGAAATGGAAAGGGCTTCTTCATAGAAGATACCCATCTGCCAAAAAAAATGTTGTATAACTAATGTTTTATGAAGAGAAGATCCAGGGGCAGATAGACACACTGATGCTAGGACCTCGCTTACTATGACACAGACATTAACATATGAGAAGATACTTTGGTTTGCCAGGATGATTTGTTTACCACTGTAACATCTGGTACAGAAGGTTTTGAAAGAGATTCATGAAATGGAAAGAGGAGAAAAGAAGTCCTGCATCTGATTTAAACTGCACTGTGAATTGGAGAAAATCCATTAGAGTCAATGGAGTTAACCTGGCACAAACCCATTCTCAGTGCACGGAGAATTCGAGCCAGAGAGTGCTCCAATGTACCGTGTACACACAAAGCGTAACTCCATTTCCATACTGAGCCCATGGGAAAGTCTGTGATAGCTCGGGCTATCTCAGCTATCTCCAAGATAAATCACCTTAAATTCCTACATGCATCACCTTCACTGTCTTATCACCCTGATGGCATTGCCCAATGGGCCCTGTCCCCATTAATTCCTCCCCTGGTGCTTTGACAGGGTCAGACACTTGCAGAGATCTTTTCTTGGTCCTTAAGATTGCTCCTTGGACCTTGCACTGCTGCCCATGAGGCACCAAGGCCTGTTACCCCCACATTTGTTTGGGGAATGGCTCAGTAGTTCACTAACAGGTTATGCTGGACAACTGGTGCCCCTCAGAAGAGCACCCTTAACACCATGAAAACCACGGCATCGTTTTCTATGTGAAAAGCTAGAGAATTCTTTCTACTTTTTGAAATTCAAACAAACAAAAGTTAATAAGATAGCTCAGTGAAGTTTTGCTGAGTTAAAAATTGATTATCCTTAGAAAGGAAAGCCTCCTATGCTGCTTTTTGTGTGTTTGTTTTAATTCTACCTTAGTTTCATGAACTGCTTCTTAGAAGTCTGGCAAACTTGACTGAGAAAAGCAAGCTCACACACCCTGAAAGGCTGTTGATCCACGCAGTGTTTCTCCAGGGGGTCCTCGCTGCCTCTGCAAAATGTATTTAGAGGGTTACAGATCACAAAATTGGACTTGTAATGATGACTTAACGAAAGAGTCCTGCAACCCATTAGTTGATTCCTCTGAATCCTCCAGGGACCAGTCCCCATCCCCTACTTAATTTAGATGACAGGTTTCAAAGACCAGTTTAACTTTTGTCTGACTTTGTTCCCTCCTTCCTTAGGCAAAGAGATTTTTGTCACCATTTTACATACTTTATTTTCCTTTTATATCTGTTGACTAGTTCAGATACCCTTAATTCTATTTAATAAAGACAGGACAGGCAGGCAGGACACACAGTAATAATGAGAATAAATCAAACTTTCACCCTACGCACCTCAAATTATGGGAACCCAGAAGCAATACAGTAGTTAAGAACCTTAGCCACTTTTATTGGCAAACCCGTCATTCATAAGTATGCAATTTAGATTTAATAATATGCTTAATGAATGGTAATTAAAAACAAATTGCAATTAAAACACTATTTAATGAGGTTTAACAGTGTTGTGATAGATATGTATCTATCACTGAGTTCAACTTCAATAAATATTTTCTTAATAACAAACTGGCATTTAATTAGCATGGGAGAAATGTTACTGTTAAATCTAAATTAAATTAAAATATACTTAGGGCACTTACCCACTTAATAGTATGTGTTAATGAAAAATATTTCAAAGGCTTTTTCTTGTTTTTTTTTTAATAACTGGTTACAAGAATTAAATAAAAGCAAATGATTGTAGAACATGAAGGCATGATGCAGCCCGACATAAAAATATTTCATTGATTTAAAATTTTCCTTATCCACGATATCTACACTCTGAAGAATGTAAATGAACAAACAACCTGGTTCAAATTTGAGGTTTAAGGTTTGAAAAACGTGACAGTTTTTAGAAAGTCATTCCCACAGCACCTTTCCCACCAACCTACCTATGTCACTTTATGAGCCTATCGTCATAAATATTGAGCACCTGCCCAAAACTTTAAAATGGAAATAAAGAATTTTCTGTCCTCCTGGAAATATAAATTAGAGTATTTCATAGATTTCTGTTTGTTTACTGGGGAGGGTGGGAGAAGATGAATATTTGGAACCTGGTATATGCGAACGTAAGATTGTTTGAGGTTTACAGACACTCTCACTTCTGACAGGAGGTATGTCAGCAGCTTCAGCTGTGATCCTACCTGCCTCCTGAACTCCCGAGAATCTTTACAGTCGCTGAACCTTAATTGCTCCAACGCTCGTTAGATATTGGACTGAATTCAATTTTCTAGTGAGAAATGGCCTTCAGAAGAACAGAAAACTTTCACAGAAAATGTTCATCCTGGAAACATTCAGTATTTCTGATGTACTGACTGGAAGTCAGCAGAATTCATTTTGATTGAACCCATGGAAGCACAAAATAAAACTTGGAGAAAACTACATCTTTCTCCTTTACTTGCAATCCTCCTCCCCCATTTTTGTTCGTCTTTGGGTATTTCAGGACATCTTCTAGGAAAAGCACCAAACAAAAATGTTTATTTTTTTCCCCAGATGTTATCTGGAATCTTTTTTTCTTCTGGGTCTGCACAGTACCTACCACAGGGGGTCTGGTTCCCAAGAAGCATGTCTACATGCAATATTCCTAAAATTCTGCAATATAAAATGAAAATCGTTCCCTAAGATTAAAAAAAAAAAAAGGGGGTGGGGGGGGGGGGGTTCAGGGTTTCCCTCTACAGAAACAAGCTTGTATAAAGAAATTAATTAATAGTTCACTATAGCTTAGGACTTCTTGTTCTTCTTTGCAATTGTAAAAATCTTACAGGATCTAAATATTAAAGATGTAATTTTGGCCTCTAGTTCTGTACCTCTTGAAAGCTACATCAAGAATAGGAGATGATAATCATAAATCTGGTTCCTCTGAATAGCTTCCAACTTAATCCCACCAACAGCTGCTTGGCTTGAATCCCTTTCTTTCTCCTTACACATCACAAAGCGGCTAGCAGGAGGACTACTGGTTTTAAGTTTCAGCTAGTTTCTGTTAGGTTTCAAGTGGCTATCCTGGAATAAAGTGATTAGTCCAACAGTGCACAATATTATTTTAAAGTAAAAGAACTACACGTAAAGAACAGGTAACAGATACGCCATGTAAGAATGAATTACTGAATACAGCACATAATATTATGCCACACATGTACAGGGAGCAGCAGTGTACGTACCCAGCCAATTCACGATTGATCCTGCAGGCTTGCAGAGATGAGCTGCAGAATGTGGAGGATGCTTTCCTGGCATGATCAAGCTTCAGATACGATGTAGATAACACTTAGCATTAAATAATGCTCCTATGATTCCTGTTTTCAAGCATTTCACAATCCACTGCTGAATGTGACATCCTGGATGAGACAAATGACTTGATTAAGTGCTTATTAACATTGAAACTGAACTGACTTCATGAATTCTGACAGGTCCTACTGTACATGTCATAGCGCATCACAGCTGAAAGCAAAGACGCTGTCCTTACCCCAGGAAAATGCAACTATTCAGCTCGAGAAATACCCACTCCACAGTGGCACAATGAGAATTTGGTTCCAGTGGGTAGAACAGAAATCCAGAGCCAGTTTTTCCGTCCAGTGTCTCCTACTGCTCAGCTGTGGCTCTTGGATATCTCACCATGCTCCTACTGGAAGGATGGATGGAATGGATGGAATGAAAACTATTTAACTCACATCATGTATCTGGGCATCCTACAAAATTAATAGTTAAACTGGTGTTCTTTGAAGAGGAAAACCTTTCCTACGCTCTATTTCAAGCCACTCTCTTAGGCCAGAAAGTTCCAACAGAAATCTCGTCAAGATGATTTACGATATGGATTACTGGATAGTGATGTAAATTCCCTGGAACAGCCCTGGTTTTGATACCAAGTATAACCCAGCACTCATAATGTCACTGTCCACAGGGTACCTGGGCACCTTCCAGAAGCTCTCCATTTCACACAGACTGTGAGGCCTTTCTCTGAAAAATCCCAGGGAAATCCTTGGGGTTTTAGCAATGTCACCAGCTGTGTTAGCACCCACTCCACTAGCTGGGATGGCCCGGGTGCAACTGGAAGTTATTTGGATTTGTCTTCTGAATCATTTGGAAGATTTTGAAAAATCCACTTAGGATACCTGAAAGAGAAAAAAGGAGATGGGAAACAAAGAACGGGCAGTCTTGAAGAATCTGTGTTTGGAACTGGATAGACTGCTCCAAGACTGCCAGTTATTCTCACGTGGAAAGAATGAAGTGACACCCCCGGTGCCACCAAAGATCTCGACAGTCAGGAACTAATCTCCCTCCCTCACGTATTTCCCATCAGAAAAAGAGAGATGCTCATTGAAGAAAGCGGGAGCTTTCGCCCCCTTAGCCCGGGGGTAGCGCTCTAGCATGTCTGGTGATGCTCTGCTCAGGCTGAGATGAACAGGAGGTCCATGACAAGTTCTTTTGCAGTCAATGGCCTGTTGCCAGAGGGTCATTTTTCACAGAGAGGACACAACACCAAGCAGTCTGGCTGAGAATGAAGAAAAATGTCATCTGTGTTCAGTCCGCTCTAAGGGCCTGTGCAGTATTGTTCCCCTGGCCCACGATACAATTCCAATTGATCTAGCAGACATGCTGCAAGATCTGGTGACTCTTCCAACTTTGACAAGAAACTCTCAACAAACTCTTATATTTTACCAGTGATTAAAAACGATTCTTTTTTTTTCATGCACTGGGGACAGTGATAATTTTTGGCTACTGCAAATTTGTCCCTTCTACCATGCAGCAAAAATGCTCCCAAAATTAGACAAGGCATCACGGAAAAGAAATATGCCTAGCAGAAATAGCAAATGATCAGATCTGCACATTGCTGGAGACACAAAAATAAGGATGATTGAGAAAAGGCTGTAAAGCCAAAAAACACTGACAAGATTTATTGGCCATCTGCAAAAGAAAGAGCAGCAAACAGAAATAAACACACATGTGGAAGGAAAGAGGAATGAACAGTGGTTTATTATCATGTAGGACCTTTCACTGGCTGAACTCTAAACTCTTTACAGATACAGAGACCTGATTTTTAAAACAGAGTATAGCTAATTTTCATCCTCAATAACCAAGCCCAAACATGTGGGATGAGACAACCTCATTTTGGGCCCCGACCCAGGAAAAGCACATGACAGGTACCCAAGGAACATAGCTTGCATACACGGCTGGCTTTTATGGATCTACTCCCAGGCAGAACATTAAGATCATGTTTATGTGCTTTCCTAGACAGGAGTCTCTGTGTTTCACTGGCCACTTGCACACCACCTGCATGTGGAGTTTGGACATAAACCTAGAATATGCAGTTGTAAAAGGAAAATCTTTTTGTGGTTAGTCTGAATTCAAGATTCATTACAGTTCCTGAAAAATTCTCAGCCTCTTCATCTAGAGACAGCAATGGGTATTAGAGGTATTGAGCAACACACAGAAAATTCCAGAATAATGGGCTGGTTCCAGCTGATCGGGAAGGGCAGTGGGCAGCAGAAGAAAGAGCAAAGTTCCCTTTGCCATCTCAGTGAATTCCTGCCAACAGCTACTGATAGGATCTGATTCTGAACACAACCCTCAAGACTAGCTTTTCATGCTTGGAGAAAAGATGAGGAACATTTTATGACAAGTCTCCATGAAACATCATAATGAAGAAACCTAAAACACCAGGTAGAGCCAAACACAAACCAGCAACAAGCAGGGGAAAGCACACACTGCTCACCTACTGTTGCGCAGGAGACAGAGGCATTAGATATTTAAACCTGTGATCTTCTTTCTGATTTCCCATGGAAGGGTTTTGCATTCTCACTGGTGAGACAACCTGCTCTGGCAGGTGACTTCTTGAGCAATAACAGAAATTTCGTCTTGATAAAAACCACATCTTTTGAGAACACTGTAGAAGACTGCTGGAAGCTGAAGAATGAGCCAAAGAATAAGAACTAACACATCTGGAGGAAGACACATCTCCCTTCCTCTCATTCCAAAAGCCAGGATCAGCTCTCCACTCACCACCTCCAAAAATGTTTTAATTATCTCTTTCTTTAAAGAAAAAAATAAAATAAGGCACCAACAGAGATGATGCTGTCTGCATGGGAGCTGTGGGGAATGCATTCCCAGCAATAACTGTGTTCTGCTGGGTGGTCTCAAGACTCACGTGGCTCCAGTCTCGGAGAAGAAGGTCACATCACCACACAGTCCAATCTACCACGTCACGATGCAGTGACCATGCTGATGTGGTCCTGTCCTGAGGGAAGGCAACAAAGAGGTATGAGAGACAACAAAACAGCACGGACAGAGCTGGATTCAGCATCTGAGGTGAACTGCACAAACCATGCATGTGATGCATCACTTAAAAAGGGACTGCAGAAAGAGGTTACCGTAAAGTTTCCATTCCAAAGCCCTAAAATCTTACATTTGCTTATTAAATTTCAGCTGGGGCCTCAGGCAACTGAACAGAACACTGGTCTAGCTAGTGCATTTTCCTTTGCTTACTACTACTGACATACAGCCATAAGTTACATAAGGAAATTGAAAAGCCGGAGACTTTAATCTTGGCTAACCAATCCTTCCACCTCTGGCTTTCAGGATAAAACTGACATCATCTTATTTCAGTTAAAGAAAAGGAAAAAAAAAAAAAAAGAATCATGGGAATGGGGAACAAAAGAAGAATAACAGTATCCTCTATGTAAGAGGCCCTGATTCAAAGAGCACTTGAGACAATAGGATTCCCATTGATTTTGTAGGCATTTAGTAACACCCCAGTGACTCCAGGTGGAAGTCTGTGCTCTCCGGAGCCGGCTGGGACTCGGGGCCCTCCCTGCTCGCTGAGGCTTTCGACGCCGCTGCGCACGGAGCCGCGTGGCATGTGCTGACGCTGCAGCAGGCTTGAGAAACCCCCAGGCAGCCCCACGTTAGTCATGCACGCAAGGAGCCCCGCGTGCACTTGGCTTCTGCCCTCTACGCTGCGTGCTGCAGAACGTGCCCTCGGCACGGCGAAACCTCAAGCAGGGGCTCTCGCTGCTCTTTGGCAAGCACTTCAGACCGCACGGCCTTCAAGGCCCACGCTTTCTCCTCCAGGGTCCTTCCACAACGCTCGGCACTTCAGGGAGTCCATCCTGCCTTGCTAAGTCTGATTAAACTGTGAATCCCTGTAAGTTAGACTTTCAGAGCTCAAGGACTTGGCAAACAAAGTGCTCAACAACTGTGAGCCAGGTCTCAGGAAAGTCTTGAAAAATAATGGGAAAAAAATCATAATAAGTGAGAGCTGTTTTTTCATTTGCCTTTTGATTTTAGAGTCTAGAACATAACCACCAGGTCACATTTCTAGTTTTCACCCACCTCCATGAGAAGCAGAAATGTGCTTGCTCACATCTGCACAAAGAAACATGCTGGGTTTGGTTTTATGTGCATGAGTGCAAAGTGAGTGTGCAAGGAGAAAGCAAGACTCCCAGAGCTCAGGCTTTAAGAGAAACCTGACCCATTACTCCAAAGATACACAATAAAATAACCGAGTCTGGTAACAGAGCTACCTTCACATGCTCCTTCCAAGGCAAATAGTCCCCGCTCCCAGCTGAGGATCTGCTCCTTCGATAGCACTGTGGAAGGCTGGTTGAACAGTGCAGTGAGACACAAGCAACCCTGTACAGTAAGTAGTAAACAAACAGGCTAACACCACATGGCTGTTGCTGTAACCCTCCAGATCATACTGGAGAATGTATTAGTCATTCTCCAGCATGTAGCAGTTCCAAAAGCTTATTCTGCCCAGCCAAAGCCAGAAATAACACATCTCAAACACAGCACCACAGAAGCACATGCTGCAATAAGCAGCAAGACAGCAAGGAGCTAAAGCACATGCTTCACTCTGACGAACAGGAAGGAACACGTGCTTAAAGCTAAGCATGGCATTAAATGTTTTGCTGAATTAGGACCAGACCAACTCTGTAGTTAGTTTATTATCACCACCACGATCATCACTATTACTGAATAGAGTCCATGTTAAAAGCTGTCTGACATTTTTCAATATTTTTTCTTCATACGTAGTACACAATATACTGGCATTTACATATATCAAGTTAATGAATCAAGAGCTGGATCAGCAACTATGTAATTTGTTATGACAAAGCTGAGCAAGTCTAGCTACTGCTCAGCACCCAAAAATGGCAGGTTTGACAATTGATGGTACTTTGAGAAAATGTTGCTAAATGCACAATACACGCAATGCACAATAATAAACAATCGCTAGCATATTTGGATATGTTGAGCAGCACAACCAGAGGAGCAGTACTCCTTTCTTGCTTTTGCTTGTTTTTTAAACACGAGGTTCCTGCTATAAAGAGATAGTTAGAAGCAGATGTTAGCACTCTAAATTCCCTCTGCTCTTTTTTTTAAAATTTATTTGTATTTATTTATTTAAATTCCTAATGCTGGGTAATGTTACCAAAGACAAGTGAATAGCACTTATTTGGAGAGGTTTATCCTGCACTTTTTTTTAAGCCCACGGGCATTTCAGATGTTCAGGAACTGTGACTGTAACACATCTGTACTTTTATTTAATTAGCTTTTTCCTAAATGAGATTACAGCATGGCATGTGGAGTCTCTCAAACCAAACACCTGTAGTCAGACTTAGAAGCTTCACCGCTATCCCGGCTTCAGGTCCCAGGGGCTGGGGAGGTGTTGGGAATTGTTCAGTCGGGCTCAGGGAAAGCTCTGGCAACCTCATCAGCAGTGTTATCAAGACCTCTCCAGATCTCAATGGCTTTCCTGTCTGCATATTTTTATATATATGTACATATATTTATTTATTCATTTTATTTTAAGGCAACTTCCAACAGGAAAAAAGTAATAGAACAGTGAGAATTTCCTGTGACCGCATAAGCAGAAAAAAAAAAGGCCCATAAAATAAAATAAACCGAGACAAAGCCTTATGTGAAACTGAAATCAGGCCGAGATGTCCCAGGTGCAAACTGGGTCAACTGTCCTTCTTACAGCTCAGTGCTGGAAACGTGCCCAGGTCTTGTAAAAGGTCCCCGAGCCAGGGGAGAAGGCTCAAGATGTTGCCTGGCCTTGGGCTGCACACTTGGCTGCTGCAGAGGCGGCAACTTTTGTTCCTGACATCGGGTGAGGTTTTTTGTGGGGCAGTTTCAGACTTCTTCCTGCTCCCAGAGGAAAACGAATGGCTGTGGGGTTGGGCTTTGTAGCCTGATATTTTGTTACCCTATTTCCTTTTTTTTTTTTTCCAGAGGCAAAACTACATTAAAAATAAATAAATAAAATACTAATAGAAAATATTTAAACCCATTGTTCATACTGCTTAGATGTGACCGGCAGCTGATGTGACGTGGAGCTACAGAGAGTGCTGCAAAGCCTCACCAGGATGCACTGGACGTGGACGTGCACGGGCCAGGGCTGCGAGGCTGGGGCGGGCTCCACGTACACACAGGTTTCTCCAGTGACCAAACCAACAAGAACAGAAACTGTCCCTTCTAACAGACTCCAGATGCCAGCTTATTTTCGGCATATCCCTCAGACTCACCACCAACTAGCACTGAGCTCTGAACACCACCAGGAGGGACGAGATACCCAGAAGTAGGATTCCATAATGTTCGTCCTACCTCTAGTCATCCTGCCTTTTAAGCAGCTTACCTTCATTTTAATAGATGATGGAGCGCTGAAAGGGCCCTGGGTAAGAGACATGGCAGAGGGAGGGCAATCTATTCCTCTGCTTTTCCAGAAGCAAGTGAAAACTGTCAACTTCCTCCAGGATTAGTGTGTATTCAGCATAGCACGAGCAACAGCTGAGCTGCCAACAAGAGACTCAGGGTGCTGTCAGTGCTGGGTTTTTCTATTTATTTTTATTACTTTGTATTACCACCTGCGTATTCCCTCCGGGGAACAGGGTCCCACTGGGACAACCAGCAAAGCCAGAACAAACCAATGGTTCCTGAAGCAGGGAGGATTCACTGCAAGCTGCAAGATGGGGTTGCAGCCAAGGGAGTCCATGGGAAATACCAAAGTTAACATAGGCATCATAGATCCCAGCACACCGACAGCTTCACTGCTGCAAAGGGTTTACATGTGTCTTGGAAAAGGAGTTTTAAAGAGAAACTGAGAAAAGAATAATGAAACTGCCTGAATAACACGGGAAAGTACGAGAGGATGTTTTGCAATTTTGAGTAAGCAACAGAGTGGCACAGGGGGCTGATCAGAGACCTCAACCAACATGATAACCACAAAGGAAAAATATTATATTGGGTGAAGACAGACTATGAAAGACCTTGAGAGTGAAGACAAATAGATCAGATTTGATACGATCAAAAGCAGAGACTTGCAAGAGAGATGCAAAGAGAGGGGTGACAGGCAGGCGAGGCAAATCATCATCTCCTTTGCAGCATAGGGTGAGATTGGATTTGTCAAGGCCAGAATTAGCAATGTTGTACTCGTAATTGAGAAGCACCATAATGACAGCCCAAACAAGCATATAAGCCACGAGGGGGGACGCAAGCGGCAGTATTTCAGAAGGGTTATGCAGAAACAAGTGGCAAGATTTAGACACAGCCTGCAGGCATGAACCAAGAGAGACATCTGAGTCAAAGATAGTGTCAACAGGTCTGAGTGACAGGCATGATCGTAAGGCTGTCCACAGTGCTTAAGAAAGAACAGGCCTTACGGGAAGTGATTACAAGCCCTGCTTGAGCCATGCTGAGTATTAGCTGACAGCTGGTCACCTGTAGGAAGACGCCAGCGAGACAGGGACATGGCAGGAACGCAGGGGCATCGGCCACGAGCAGGTGGCTGAGACGTCAGAACAGGGACAGATGCCGAATCTGCCTTCTCAGAGAAAATCAGGGAGACATAAGCTATAGGAAAATAGAAGTCGGTGGCCACTGAACCTCCAAGAAAAACTAGAAAACGCTGAGGAGCACCCATTTCTTTGCCTCTGTTTTCTTTAGATGTAGCTAAATTGCTCCTTCCTGAGACATCTCCTGTGCTCACAGAAGTATTTCCAAAAAAGTAGCTGTATTTTCTCCAGTCTTTGAGTTCTTCTTGTCAGTTGTAATTAAGCGATGGAAAACAGGGCACCTTTTCCAGCAAACCCAATTTTCCTGCACAACCCCTCACTCCTCCCTCCACCTTCTTCTACTGTGACAGCTTGTTCTGTTTATATGGAAAACAACGAAACAAATGTATATGTTCCCCAAGACACGGCCCCATTGCTCGAACAGAAACACTCTTAAAACACAAGGTTATAATACCCTGTTAGAGGGCAGTCTCCTATGTCAGGACTCCTGTTAAAACGCTGGCAGGGCGCAGGCCCCAACCAGTGGCTGTTCTTGGCTGCTGTTCCAAGCTTCCTCCTTCTTACCCAAAAATCCTCACCTCCCCACACACACACACAAAAAGCCCCCCAACAACAAATTCGAAGTTCAGCTTTGGCTTTACATAAACTAAAAAGCGGAGCGCTGAGGTGATCCCTCAGCACAGGCGAGCGGCTCCGCTCGCAGCTCGCGGCAGCCTCGCTGAGGTGCAGGGAGTGCCTGACGTAGGAGACTGCCCTCTAACAGGGTATTATAACCTTGTGTTTTAAGAGTGTTTCTGTTCGAGCAATGGGGCCGTGTCTTGGGGAACATATACATTTGTTTCGTTGTTTTCCATATACACAGAACAAGCTGTCATAGGCCAGTGCTCGCGCCCAGGGCACCTTCCCCACCACACACGTTATCCCCCGCCGCCCGCCTCGCCTTACCCGCTCTTGCAACGCTGTGGCAGCCCTCACTGTGTCCAGCTACACTTCAAAGCCACCTCGGTGCTTCCAGAATCACAGTAAGTGCCCTCTCTAATTACTATGTGTTTTCAGTCTGTTTTTAATCATCATCATTAAGGGATTAGATGTAACCCACTGAGATACAGAAGTGTACATGCATGCAACAGTTATCCCAGCCTCTTCCCTGGTTGCAGGTAACAATCACAGGGTGGGTTGGAAGCTGTTGCACTGTTTACGATGGTCTGGTTTGGAATCGTGTGGTCCTGGCTGCTTCTCGTTTAGGCCAGCTAAAAGTTCAAGGTGGGTGTTGAGGGGGAATGAGCATTGTTTTTAAAAAACTGTTTTAAAAGCTTCAGGTAGTTTTAAATCAATGCCTCTAACTTGTTAAAATCAGCAAAGATGAAGACATCTGCCTTATGCCATTTCAGAGTGGGTGTAGGTGTTGCAGACCTGTACGCCAACTTAAAGTGGGATTTTCACTTTAATTTCTAGCAGACACACAGTCAGCATTCCTCAGTGTGGAGATGGACATGTTAGCTTTAATCAAACAGCCTGGAGACTAGAAGGATTCTAAACACAGCAGCCCTACACTCAGCAACGTGCTAATATTTGCCTCGGTTTTCAAGGAGGGGACAGATTGTTACTAAGGCATGAGTTTGAACAGGCTGCTGAGGACATCAGTCAGTGCCACGCTCACCAAACACCCTGCACAACAGCGTCCTTTACTACCCTCTTGTACCCCACATCCTGTAAGAAAAGTGTATGCTCCGGTTTTTCCCCTATAATGGTCATTACTGGTCATTTTTCTTGATGTAGGTTGCTAGACTCCTGTAGAGCAGCAACCGTGTACATGCTGTAAAGAATATCTGCTCCAAGAAACGAATGCTGTGTGCAGCCCTCTGCACATGCATGATTTCTTTTTCTGGGGCTGCCCCAGATCAAACCACTACAAATCTGACCCATCTACCATGTTACGGGGGCCTGCAGCCTCGCAAATCCGTGAAACAAGCTTTAGGGCTTAGACGCATGAAGAGGCTATCAGGTGTCTACCGATCTAAATGTCTATAAATGTCTATATACACCACCTAATGCACAGCAAGTATGATAAAGTTACTTAAGCTGTTCTTCCTCGAAGGTAAGGAAGTTGTTCTTCCTTAAACTAACACAATTTTAGATTTGTCATGGAGTAAAACCATGAATATCTTATTTTCTGTGTTTTATGTGGAGTTTTGTTGCTTAATTGCTGCTTTTCTTAATAGTTTTTTCTCTCTCTCTTTTTTTTTTTTTTAAGTGAAATACCAGACATGGAAAACAGCTGTTGACATGATTTACAACTGTTTTGTTTTGTCTCATTTGTATCGGTAAAATACAAAGGAAAAAACTGGCATTAGGTAACCTGAAATAAATATAATAATTGCAAAATACCTTCCAAAAACTTTTTGGAGATTTTTGATTAGTCCTTTTCCAGCTTATCCTTGGCTTTGTGGAGTTCCTGGGTGATCTTGTGACACAATTATGGCATAGTCCTCTGTAAAAATAAGGATTCTCATCTCCAAATACATGATTTTCCATTAGAAAAATGACAGCTCACTAGGAGGAAGACTACTACTGAAATATGTATCTTGAATAATTATAGTTTTTGTTGGAAATATTTCCACATCATGATGGAGGTTCTATTAAAAAAAAAAACCAAAAATAAACACCCAATCATCATCATCATCATAAACACCTTCAAATAGGCTACTTCAAGATATATCAGGGCTTTGTTTTTTCATAAACTATTTGGCATAAATAATATGCCAAGCTTTGATCACGGCCACAAAGATGGATTCTCATTGGACGTGCGCTACCACCACCCACCGTTCATGCCCAAACATCTAGTATGGAAATGAAAATCATTAGCTATGTACTCCAAACAGGCTGACACCCAGTTTTATGGGTGTAGTCCAAGGCATGTCCCAAACTGCTGCACAAAGCTGGCAGCTGCACAGAGGACTCCTATCAGGTCCCTGCCCATCAGCCATCTGTGCCCACACGGGGAGAGAGGACCAAAGAGAGGTTCTACCCTGCCCTCAAACCATGAGTTTAAATCTTCCCTCAAATAAAAAGCACCAAGCTAGACCCAGAGTCTTCGCTTCATAACAGTTCCTCTATGAAATCAGATTCCCACCCCTCTCCACTAAGAAGCTGCTATTTCGGCAAAGCACAAGTTGTCAGGATTTTTGCCAACATGAGCACAGCTGTCAAAATCTCATCCTTGGAAAGAATCCCAGATAGACACATGTTTTACCACAGCCAAAATGGTCAAACTTTGCAGAGAAGCATTCAGAGAGGAAAAAGGTTCCATATTGTCACTGCAATATCTTGGGATCGCTCACAGCCAGACAACTGGGATGCAGCACTTTAATAGCTGAACCACTAAACGCAACAGGCATCTTGCTATTGACAGCAAGAAGAACAGATTCAATGCCTTTGGCATAAGATTATCAAAAGCAGCATTACAGGAAAGGAAATAAACTTGTTTGGATTTAGGAGACAACAAATAAAAGGGAAAATATGCTTGCAATTTTGTATTCCTATAGTATGTTTTTGTATCTTAAGGACTTTTGCCTGACATTTCCAATGAACACTTGAGAAGTGAAGTCCCTGGGTTTTATAATCTTTCAGATCTACCTAAAATCCAAGTCCAGCAGCCCCAGCTGGGCCGGCCACTGGTCCAGTCAGGAGGATGCAGAAAGTTGCTCTTCTTGATGGTCTCATGGACTAGAGATGATCATAGCTCTGCAGTGTGCTCAGGCATCGGCACCACCCGAGCTGCTGGAGGGGCAGGAGCAGGAGGCACTATGGCCACGGTCCTGCTGAGAGCACAGCCCTCTCCTCTTCCTTGTTCAACAGGGGACCTCGGGAGAGCTGTAGTCCCCCAGCCCCTCCTGAGCTTTGAGGCCTCCTATTGCCCCCACTGCGCAAACCAGGCTGCTTGGCCCGAATTACGGATGATTCCCACCCCTCTGAGCTGGCAGGCACAAAGCTATTTTTATCTGATCTGAGACCTTTGTGTGGGACAAAGCATCTTCTTCAGCTTACGTACCGGGACAACAGCAAAGCTAGTAGACATCCAGAAACTCCTAGCTCCTTCCTGAATCGCTGACTGGCATCCCTTTTGGTTTTCCCAACAAAATGAGCAATGCGAACGCACCCAGCAGGAGCTGCTTTGAGCGCATGGCCCAGTCTGCGTGCAAGCAGCAGCGCGAGCGCCGGCAGGCGCAGGCCCACAGCAGGGGGGCGGGGAGGGCAAGTGGCATCAGAAACAGCAATTATTATCCTCTTTACTGGAAAACGTGTATCTGAATGGCCAAATTTACTAGCTGTTCCAGATCTTTATGTGATTTATGAGGCTTAAGAAAAAAATTTACTAGAAAGGCATAAAAACTTCAGTGGTTTGAAATGGAAATGTTTGCAAGTGACTTGGGATCAGCTGGTTTCAATTGCAGTCCTGTCTGAGGCAGGGGAGGGCTTCACTTCAGGGCTGAAGACCTCAAACGTCTCCTGACCTGACCTTCTGAAGACATTTAGGGATTAAAGCTGATTAGAGAGCCAAGGTTCCATCATTGGGAGGAGCTGTCGTACCCCAGATAAAGGAGAAACAGATAATCAAGATGAGGAGCACATGGCAGAGATGTTCACGTCCTCTTGTGCAGACTAGTCCAGTCCTGTAGGGCCAGGCCTGAGGCAGAGCTAAGAAGATCTGCTGAATCTAAAGTGGTTCCCAATACTGCATCTCCTGTTACAGCAGTCCTGGTTCTGCAGGGCTTATTAAACTGCACGAAAGCTAAACTGAAGAATCGTCTCAACATCTGTACCCTGCTGTGAGCAAAACAACCTGGTCACCTGGAAAACAGGGCCCTGGGGAGCACCGGACACTTGCACGGCAAGTAATACTTCAGCCAAAGGGCTCTCAGACGAGGACCAAACTCTTCAACATCCCTGTTCCCTGCTCTCCAGTACTCCCCACAAGCAGCCAGTAGGAACCTTTCCTCTCTCCATCAAAATGCATCACCCAAGACTCAGCCTCTGCTTTCATGGAGGCAGCTCCGAACTCTGACACTGCAAAAAATCCCTCATATCTGGGCTGAATGTGACCCAGTGGGAAACAGGAGTTGCATTCCCCTCTAACAATCAGGACAACAAAACTCTTGGAAACTGTTGTTGCTCCCATATCAGAAGCCTAAAACCACATTGCACACATCTCTTAACTTGGATAATAAGCTCTAACTTAACAGTCGCTGAACTGCACTCATCATCCACTTAGAATAATATTCTCCTCTGTGCCTTCTAGGGCACGTTGAGATAGGTTGGCCAACATTTAACATCGCTGCATTTGCCAGCATCTGCTCCTGGCTCCGAAACAAACCCAAATCCTGCTGCAGATTTCCAAAGGGCACCTGAGCAGGGTTGGGGATTGGTGCAAACACCTCTGATGAGCTTGTCATGGAGCTCACAGCCCCTCCTCACCTTGCTGGGATGGCAAATTACAGCAGGCTCTTTGGGGAATCTCACCTAGCAGCTCACAACTGCTCCAGCTGCAGTTACCTTCAGTGTGAGCTAGAAGGTACTTAGGGCTCCTTCCGCTTCTCACTCTCCTCCCAGATTACTGAAAAACGTTTCCCTTCCTCATTCCTCATATTTTATCTGTGTCCCACAGATCAGACATATAGCTGCTGCCTCACCCGACTGGCAGATACTCACTGAAAATAACCCCCTGCTCATAATCCTTTTTGTCGAGCTTGTCTTTAATCCTGTGTAATTGCAAATACCAAACATTGCATTCTGATACATAGAAAACCTTTTCACGGAGAGCCCCAGGGACTACAGGTAAGTTACCAATCTCCATATGGGATTTCCCACAGCACATCAGCTCACCTGCCCCAATTCCTGCCTCCCCACATGGGTTCACACACAGCAGTGCCACATCACAAAATGCACTTGCCAATATTCAGCATTGCTGTCAGAGGAAAGACATTTCTACATAATTCTGGTCAGACAACACTCATGCCTTGAAACATGATTTTTGGCATGCTCTCTCTAGCTTGAGAATTGCTTACAGCACTGGCGTACCAACGTGCAGAGAATCACCTCCATCCATTTAAAATATCCAGCTTCATGGCTTGACCTCATAACATCTTGCAGCAGCCATGTCCACAAGTTGACCTTGCTCTGTGTAAAGATGTATTTGCTCCTTAGAACGAAGATTAGCATTTTTTTTTCATAATATCTTCCGCCACCAGAGAAGCAAGATTATAAAACTTTTCCGGCTGCGAAACCCATTTACTCAGGTTGTTTCACTGACTAAACATATTGCCTAAAATATGCAGGAGCTCTCATTTGGCCTTTTTATGAAAAAATTCAAATATGCATCTATCTTTGAGTAAACTGAACTATGCTTTCTTCAACGGCTGCATCAATTCGAAGTACTGTTTGTACAGAAGTACAATTCGATGTAAAGACACCTTTTGCTTCTATCCACTAACTCATTGTATGATATTAAGCTTATCTGCATTAGCAACACAGTTTAGTTCATATTATTCATGCTCTAGCCTCTATAAGAAATTAAATGACCAAGTAGAGTTTGTCAAGTCTCAGTCTTTCCTCATGATTCTCTTTCTCAGGACTTTCCCCCTTCCCTTCTGCCAGCATCTCAAAGAGAAAGTTTAGTGTTACTGAAGTAATACTAGAACTAGCTACACCATCCGCAATGCGGTGGGGCTGTTAACTGATTTTCATTACATTAGGTCCAAAACCAAAGCAGCTTCAATGCATAACAGAAGCATCCCACAGTCCAAGGAACTGATCAACAAAATTGCTTTTCTTGCAGGCTCTTTTTTTCCCTTACATTTGGCTATATTCAAAGCTCTTAGTTTCACATGAACATATTTCACCCAGGGTATTGCTTAAAAACTCTTTGTGTTGACTCCTGACCCAACCCCAGTTGTGACCCATGGTTTGCGCCGCACTCAAGTGACAGAGAATTGTTTCTGTTCCTTGGCTTCAAAAGTGACAGCGTATGCTCAGGAGCAGAGTTTCATCAGTACAAGGACAACCGTCTTCATTAGTATTGCTGATTAATCTTTCTTCTTCTCCATGGATATTAGAAGAAAAATTAATTGTGATATGAATAAACTGGATAAGGAATAAATGTGACTACACACATTTTTGTCCTTCCTCTCATTAATATTTTCCAGTCAAAATACTCGCACTAATTTCAGACATATTCCTCACAGGCTTTAGTTCTGTCCAGAATGCAGAAAGACAGATCAAAGAACATGTCTGATTTTTATTCAGGTATGTTTTTATCAAGATTGTTTGCATATTT
>NW_010587889.1:287735-367989 GCF_000705375.1 Tinamus guttatus
TTATAAGCTACTGATAACTTATCTGCCAAATGCACTCTTCAACAATGGCAATGTACTCTTGTACTCTTGTACATTCAGAAGACCTGAATTCTATATTAATAAAAAAAAATCCTATTCCCAATTTTAGTCTTTTCAAAACATTCTTTATGTCCCTGTATATTTTGCAGGCCATTATCTAAATGCCCATGCATTAACTAATTAGTTAACAAAGTACCGTTACTTGGAAGGAAAGACAATTTTCCGGGAACCTGAGAAACTGTGAACACTGGAATAACAAATCAAAATAAATCAACCAACTTCAAACCCCTCTCTTACTATTTGCTAATACAGAGGATTGTAAACATTTTCTACACTATTTATCTTTCTTCCTTTATCTCCAGCTCAAATGGATTTGTAGCTTGGGTCACTGTAATATACTGCACTCTAACATGTTTAGCCTGAAATTTCCAGTAAGGCGAGCAACTCTTATTGGCTTTCTAAGGGCCTCAAGTGCTAAGTCTTTTGGGCCTCTTTGCAAATCTCAGTGTTTAATATTGCTAGATATCACAGCATGTTTATAGATTTATTCTTATAACTCTTTCCACACCAAAAAATAAAGCATGGCATTCTCTGGGGAATGGGCTGCTACAAAAATGTGCACCTGGTCTAAAAATTAATCTCTTACAGTTTTTAATTTTTTCAAGATAATAGGAAAACAGTTAGAGGGGAAAAAAAATAAGAGGGAGAGGGAAAGGAGAACTGTTGGTAAATGGAGATAGATCCTTCCGCAGATGTCATTCAGGGGCCATCTACTTTCACACTGGTCAAATACAGTTGGTTTAATTTGACTTCAAAATCATTGTTTGCCTCTTAAAATACTGTGGTTGTACTAGACAAGATATGAGCCTTCAGTAGGCTACCAGGTTGAAGGGAGGATGGGCAGCAGGGAGACAGAAAGGCAACAGATCGATAAAAGCACTTTAGGATAACGGCAGCACCTCCAGGAGAGCAGGTTTGGATTCCAGGCCAGCCCCAGCACTGCCAGGAAGGTGCATTTGTGAGAACAAAACATCTCATCTGCAGCATCGTGGCAGGCCATGGAGGTCCTGGTTCTGCTCCAGAGCCTGCTCCTATGGGATGTTTCAATCCCAGATTGCTCGTTCTGAGCTGACCATAGACATCCAGGTCACAGCCAAGCACCCAGGCATTATGAAGATGTGGAGTTTGCAGATGTTTAGAAAGGAGGGCAGCAAAGGAAAACGTTAGGATAGATTGTAGTGAAAAAAGCAGGCACAGAAGCATGTATTTTGCTGGGGTTTTTTTCTTTTGATGGTAGCCAGTTACACGGAAACAACAAAGTGACTGAGTAAAATGAGAGCTGATCTTCCAGGAGGCACAGCCAACAAACTGCATCTGGGCACCATCTCCAAAATGCTTCCCCACCCTCTGGCACTTTATTACAGTAAGGGCCCCATCTACTGCCAAAAATCTGCAGTGAAACAAACCATGTATTTAAATAGCATCTTTTGTTTCATTAAAATACATTCATTAAGTAATTCTTAACTATTCCCTCCCACTTTCTGTCTTGGAGCCATATCCCCATACGTAAAAAGCGTCCTTGCGCAACACTAAGCCTCAACTATGCGTGCCCAAGATATAAGTCAGAAAAAGCCTCCCTTCTTTTTTCAGTCCCTTCAGAGGGTCCACATGTCATGGTGGCCCACAAAATAAAAAACTGCAGATGTACCAGATGAAGGACAGGTAAGTAGGTGGCAAGAAGAGGGCTTCCCAACCCATGTCCCGTAGCCAGCCAGATAGGGCTGCATGTGGACCTGCAAACATAAACCAAAGCTTTAGGTTACTCAGGAGCACTTAAGGCACAATCTAAATCCATGATCAGGCAGCTGTGGGACAAAATCAAGCATTAGTGGCAGAACAGCTAGGACCTAGTTACACGAAACAGTTCACTCTAATTAAACAAATTAAACAGCATATTTATAGTAAAATAAGGTGGTTAATTACGAGGCACAGGTAGCTTTTAAGATGTAATTTACACTGTTGAATATTGGTCCCATAAACTGATTCCAATGGACCAAAAGCTCTGATACAGGCGAGTGCTTCTGCACAAAGGACTTCAAACCCCTGGAAGGTGCAGGAGCCCTGGATGGGGAGCGAGGAGCTAACTCCGGCCCCAGCAGTGCCCTCCCAAAAGGAAAGCAGCAGCTCTGTTTTTCAAGATGGAACATGGGGAGTTCACCAAAATGAGGAGAAAATGTAATAAGACAAACATCAAAGATTGTTTCTCTTTAATTATCCTCTCTTCGGTATCTTTGCTCGTCAGCTGGAACTCCTGTTGCCTTTTTTTTTTAAAGTAAACAAAACAGTGCATTTTTTAATACTGACCCACGTCACTTCTTTGGTCTGACTAATTACTGAAACCAGCCATAAATTGTCCATTTTGTGACACTTTGAATGGCCTCATTTATTCTGGACAACACACATCTGTTTTCTGCGTGTACACGCACGCTTACACAAACATGAGCCTCTTGGTCTGCTGCAGGGACCGCGTGGGGACCAGGGCTGACAGTGTAAAATTTCAGCCCCATATTGCGTTTTGGCTGCTGCTGAGGTCCCTGAGGCTGAAGAGAAATAAAGCTCTCAGAGGGGAAACAGCATGTAAACACGGCTGCTATGTCCCTCTATGTGGAAAGCGCTCCCTCGGATGAGCCTGGTAGATGGATCATGCGAGGAGAGGCCTGCGGGTGCAGAGGGAGCAGAGACCTTGTGAAGAGGCAACGGGGACGCAGGGCTGCCAGCCCACCACTTCACCAGAAAAACGGGCCCCATTTCCTCACAGCCCAGGGAAGCAGCAAGAGTAGAGGGTGCCCGGGCATGGGAACACACGCGATTTCACACCCGCAGCCCCCGCCTCAGGCATGAGGACACCTCGCTTCATGAGTATCACTTCAACCTGTCCTAAAGACTAAAGGAAGGAAAGCTCTAACCAGTGAGCTAAGCTTCTTGTCCTCCTCCATAAAACTGGGTAACAGGTAACATTTTCCTCACCGTCACTGCAATTAGTGCACACAAGATGTAGGCCATTTAATTTTAATCAGCTATTTCTCTCGTACACAGAGGCCTTAACTTACTGCTTCCTTACCTGTTTTTCCTCAAACTCTGATATTGTCCATCAAAGCTTTGAAGGTGGATGTGAAACGGAGAGAGCAACCCCCTTCGCTGCCCGGGCACAGCGGCCCGCGCCGTGGTGAGGAGCGCCTGCCCCATGGCCGCTCTGCCGCCACTCTGCCCTTCTTTGACCATCCATGTCCTCCCAAAGCAACGCGGAGCCTCCTCCCTTGCCCTACTTCACCCTTTCGGAAGGCGACACAAACCACTGTGACAGCAGAAGAAGGGATTTCTCCCTCAATAAGTGAAAAAAAAAAGTCACCTTAACCATCCGGGAAAACGTTCAGAGACACAGTCCACACATGACCATCCATCAACACCAAAGGGAGAATTTCTCAAGAGGTCCGATAGCACAAGAGATCTGGGGTTTTTAAGGAGTTTTGACTTTGTTTTTTTGAGAGGATTTTTCTCTTCATTCCTAGAGGGAAAGCTTATGCCTTTAATTCTATAACTATAAACTAAGTAACGTATCTTTTTTTTTTTTTTTCTCTGTCAGACATGGCTACGGTACTGATCGTACGCAGAGTTTCCACTAAAGGTTTTTGTAACTTAATTTTCCTCCAGAGATTAGAGGAAGCCAGAGATTGTGTTTCTCACTGGAACTTGGCTGGCAGCCACCCTGCTCCCCCCGTTGCCGGCACCCCGCGGCCTCCACCCCAGCACCGCTCATCGCACGGCCGCGTCTTCCCCCCGGCTCCCCTGTCAAGCTATAAAAGGGGCTATGGAAGAGAGA
This sequence comes from Tinamus guttatus, assembly GCF_000705375.1. The sequence continues at coordinate 291,634 of NW_010587889.1, forward strand.
AAGAAGAGAATCAGCGAGATATAAACCAGGGTAGCTCCCAGGGAGCCTCTCCCCCTTGTCAAGGTTGCGCTTTCAGCATTGCTGTATATCCTTCGGCCGAAGCAACGAGAAGGAAGCTTTCCCCTGCAAAGGCTAAATGGCTAGAGTTGATTTTCCAGATGAAGAAGGGCAGATAGAAACACTGTGAAGCTGCCACAGACCTGCAAAAACAAAATGTGGGGCACAGAGTGAGAGCACGGCCACCGAGTTACTGCTACATGGAGATTTGGTCCCGCTTCACCCCTGCCCGCACCACAGACAGTGCAATTTGGAGAGTGAGTTTTATACAGCTCAGTAGAGGAGGGTTATCACAATTACGTGAGTTTTGGGCAGCTTCATTCAACAGGGAATTGCTGGCACAGATTTAGCTGGTTGGAGAAAAAACTTTATGTTTATGAGGTTCACTAAGAACCCCCAAATCAAAGTCCAACTGTGTGACAAAAAACACTGATTTTATTGCTTCTTTCCCTCTGTTTTTGCCTGAGGAACACAAGCAAAACAGCCCCAGCACTGAGGGAAAGTTTTGCTCCTCATGGAAACATTGCTAGAGGACCCTTTCATCACACTGAAACAAACTGAACTCCCACTGCTGGATATCTCTTTGGATTCTGAGAGTATTTGGATGCTGACATTTTTGGCTCAGACTTCCTCCTACTCTTCTGTAAATCTATAGACAGGCAAGATTTCAGCTAGCAGTACTCCAACACATCAGAAACAAGAAGTCTCCTATGATTTTGTCCTAAGCTCTCCATTTCAAACAAAGCAGGTAGCAAACTGATCAAGAAGTTCATAAAAGTTTTCCCTCTCTTCTAGGGATTTGAGTTTCTGACAGTGTCAGAGATCAGTCCCTGCCTTGCAACAACACACCGCACAAGATTGATTTTATTTCAGACAAATCCACTTTGCTGCCCAGTGCTCCAATTTTAAAAAGAGCTTAGAGAGGTTTTTAAAAGACCTTCAAAAAGTTGTGAGCTCCTCAGCATCTCAGTTGTTTCTGAAATGGAATTTAGCTATTGGGGAAAAAAAAAAAAAAAACTTATTTGGGTATTCCCCAAGTTCCTTCAAGAACAAAATGTTTAAGTACTGCACAGAGTGACAGGGCACTTACTTTGCATGATTGGCCTGGGACAGGTTTTTCCAAATTTGTGCTAAACAGAGAGATAGTAAAAGCAAATTATTTTACCAATACCAGAGTTCTTTATTCAGGCAAAACATTTACTGACTTCAGAAGGAGTCCCAGACTAAGGAAGGAGCTGATGATTTCAGGATGTGCTTCAATGAAGAGTTTGCCCTATACATCCCCTTCTCTGGTAAACTTTGGATGGAGTTTTGATTTTAGACACGTCAAGAAAAATACCAGCCCTTTTTCTTCAGAATTTTTGTTTGCTTAGGTAGTAAGGGACGGGGGAGGAAGGAAATTTCTCTAGGTAATATTCCTGGAGCATGATAAACTCACATAAGGCCTGTATTTTTAGATAAAGATAAACATTTTTTTTTCTTTTTTTTTCAATCAAAAGTGAGAGAAGGTGAGAGAGAATGTAGGAATGCACATGTGTGCCTGAAACAGCGTGTACCCTCCCATGAAGGGTGTCAAAGCAGGAAAGATGCAGCTCTGCTCTCACCGCACACCTTCGTATGCCACAGGAACACAGTTCTCCCATGCTCAATCATCTGGAGACCTCTCCGCAGCCCCGCAGCCCGGCTGCCCTTGCTGCAACCTTTCGTCTTCCACTCCCTTTCCTTTATCTATGCGCCATAACCATTATCTCCATCAGCGTAACTCCTTAAGATACACCTAAACATCATCTCACCCATGAATGCATTTCACACAACATTAGTCATATGGTACTGTGGATAATTTTTATGATATTACTGTGCCTCTCCTTGGTACATTGTTACAGTTTAATTTGTACATATCGTGCTGCTGATGCAGTGTCGTTCAGCCGTAACCACAGAATGCACCGTTTTTCTGTATGCTGAATATTATTGCAACACCATTTCCCCTAAAAAAAAAAAAATAGAGAGAGAAATATTTTCTCAAAATAAATTCTGTTTGCTTTCTAGGTTTAGTCATAGATGGCTCTGCCTGCAAGGCCAGTGAAGAGCAAGATCTCAAACTTTCCCTATCAGGAAGAATTTCTATTCAGGGCTGCATCTTAGGGCCATTAGAGACACAAACCTATGCTACAGATTTCTATTTTGATCCAAATCTTTGACAAAATTCAGGGCAAGAGCTTCACATCTGCAGTTCTTCAGGCCCTTTCCAGCTACTCATCTTCTCCAGGGCAGCTGATGGGAGCTATCTGCTTCCCTTCCAAATGGCCATATCCACTCTGTGGTTAGGGTTTACTACTGAAAGTCAATTTTCAGCCTCGGGCATTAATGCTAGTGCACAGTTTTACAATTGGACATGCACAGCAGCACTGTAAAGGCCTATGTAGTCTAATAGGTATCCAGCTACCAATATCAGTATCTATACAAAGAACTGCCCACACTGTTTTCAGTGCTTCTGCTCAGTGACTGAGTTTCCCATATGGAAATATTTTGCAAAAATAAGGGATTAGTTGGAAAGAAACAGGCTAACCCTGCTGAGAATCTGCTTTTCTTCTTAGTTGTACAACATGGAATATTACCACTGGTATTTTGGACACTGACCATAAGGTCATAAGACTGAGAGATTGTCTGAGACTCCTTCAGTTCTTTGTTTACTTCTGGGAGATAAAACGACCATAAGTTCATCTAATAAACAACAGTTTTTTTAATTCTTTAAAGATTCCTTAAAGATTTTAAGGGACCTGAGTTTGCCCCATACATTTGAATTATTTGCATGACAGTGCACATGCCCTCAAGGAACAAAATCTCATCCTTGTTTCCGGACAGTCAAAAACTTCTTTTTTTCTGTTCATTTTAATCAAAGAATTAAAAAAATATTTCTTGTCCTACAGTTTTATTCCTCTGAGTATATTAAGCAGATATGACTGGGTGATTATATTGTACTAGAGTAAAATGATGTTGCTCTGAAGGCATGTATTCCGTGTTGCTAAAGAAGAGGTGATTTCTTGGGCTGAGATCCTTGAAAGCATTTTGGTACCTTAGGGGACGCTGGCGTTCTTGAGCTCTTATGAAACAGTCATGCTCCTGCCTGTTGAGGAAATGCCAACGCAAGGAGTGCCTGCTGCTCTGTTTCAGGTTCGTATTTGAAAGTGAAATCCACGGTCTGAAGTCGCCACAAGTTCCTTTACAGAAAAAATTAATGGGGGTGGAGAGAGTAAACCCTGAATTCTTATTAACACTGTCTTGTGCAATACTCACTGCACCCCTATAGCACCTCCGGCTTGAAACACTTATATAGTGGCTATATTGGCCCCAGTCGAATTCGTCTTCCCCGCCCCCCACCCCAGAAAAGGGCTTAAAGTTCCTGCATGTTTATGCTATTTTACTTTTGAATGACCTATTTAACTGAGACAGTCATCTGAGATTGGAAAAGTTTTGGCATTAGACTGCAGATAGACTAATGCTGAAAGGACTAACCGTTTATTGCATATGCTGGTTCTATACCTACAGACGTATAGAAAATGGCTCTGCAGACTAGACTGGCTTCAGGACTGAATCTTGTGCAATGAGCAATACTGGAAAATAGCAGCTTAATGCTATGAAAACAATGACTTAGTTTTAGTCACTGCATTATACCAAGGGGAAAATACTGCAAGGCTAAAGACTCACCTGGTTTATCTGTAGGGAGATGAATGAAAGAACACTTGTGAAGATGTAAATAACTAATCCATTTCGGACCAGAGAGTCGGTTCACAGTCATCTTCCTATGCTTATAGGAACCTGTTCTATTAGTATTTTCACAGAGCTAGAGCACAAATCCTTGACAGACACGCACATACCGCATCCCTGGGCAGTTCTAGCATGGGAACAAAGCCAGTGATGCTCCTGCTGTCTACAGAGACCTAATGACATACCCTGCATCACTTCATACGGAGCACAAGAATGATGAAGGTATTGGAACAGTAGAGGCTTCTTCCCTGGTCCCTATGACATTGCTCTATAAAAGAAAGAATGCAGAGAGCACTGAAATGAAGGTGTTAAATTGTCCATAAGCACTTGGCCCATATAGAAGTTCTTATCATGCTTTGCTCCTGCGAATCAATCCTTTCAATTAAGGTAGCTGGGGGATATAATGATGTTTTTATTTGCAATTACAACCTTAAATTAGGATCAATAGAGGCAGCTACAGGCCTACCATACCAACAGTCCTGAAAGGTTGGTAGCTTTTGTCAGAGAACACTCCTGAAACCAACCCATCCGTTTTCTATCAGAAAAATAATAAAACATCACAGGAAAAAGATCGAGATACTAACACAAGAAGAAGACTTGGAATATTTTCCTGCTTGCTTTTTGCTTTGCTTTTAGGCCTTGAGCCAGCAGGACTTTCCCTATAGTTGCCTGCCCTATAGGCTTTCCATGGTAACATCTGGAATAAAAGCAGATGGGCACCAGGCCAGGTCAAAGCTGTCTCTCTATCAGAAGAATAAAGGAAAACATGCATCTTTTTAGTTACCATTCTATAACTTAGATGAAAAAAAATAAAATAAGAATGGTGACAAGAACTGTAACAAATGTACATCTGGAATTTAAAAAGAAAAACGCAAATGTTATTATAACTCACTGACAACACAAACTACAAAAATGATCGGGGTGTTTTTCACTGCTGGATGCCCAATTTGGGATTTCTTTGCAAAACCTAAATGCTAGAACATTTCCTATTTGATGCATGCTCACTTAGTATTTCAAGTTTGACATTGTAAATCACAGTAGAAATTAAGGTTTCACCAACAAATGTTGCAGTTTCTCCACTAACTTAACTTATTTCAAACACATGTCCAGGCATTTTTGACTTCATGTTTAGTAAAAATTTTGCCTAGTATGAAGTTTCTGCCATATGTAAGGTTTTCTTTAAAACTGTTTTTCCAAGAAAGGATGCTTTGTATCAAAATATGCAATGTTTAAAATTTGTGCAAACAGCGATTATGTAAAACAAAACCAGTCATTTCTAAATGTTAAATTTAAATTATTTTTCTAGGGAATTGGGACTGTTCACTCCATTTTGGGGGTTCACCCATTTTGGAGCGGACTCCTCAAAAAACATTCAAAAAAGTCAAGTAAAATCAGAGCTTTCTTGAGGACAAAATTGCAACAAAACTGCAACAAAACATCTGATTTAAAGAGTTGCACAGTTCTGAGCATATTTCACAGTTGTCGTACAAGTTGGGGTAATATCTGCTATGATTTATAGAGGAACAGTGCTGTAAAGATGCCTCCCTTCTAATTAGAACTGGTTATGAGCTACATCACTCATATGTGACTGAAATTTACTTCCATCTCAAACATGATTTTTTTTTTTAGTTTATTATCATGAACTGGCCTCAGAAATGCTGATAATGAGATTATGGAAAATATTATTAAGTTAATCTCTTTCCAGGTGGATTTCCTCCTTTTAATACAGACCTATTTTGAATCTTTGCTTACACGCTGCAATGTGTCAGGCAGCAAACACAATCTCTCTCTTATGGAAAGTTCTGCAATAAAAGCCTTTCTCTCTCCCTGCCTTACATTAGGCAGAAAGTCTAACTTTGATGGAATGTGCAGAAGAACCTATAAATCCAATGATTTCCTCTACTTGCACAAGCAGTGCATGCAGTGGCTTCATCCATACAGTAGATGTTTCATTTGAATGCAAAAACATGCTAAAATTTCCCCTGAAAAGCACTTATGCTTTAAAAACATATCGTAATTCTTAGAAGAAAAATGTCTCCCATATATTTTGGTTGACTTCAAATACGTATATATTTTAAGTGATCTATATACCTTAAGCTGTGCATTTTACAAAACAGAATGATAACCATTACCATTCCACTCCGTCTAACCCACTGATGGCCTTGATTTATTGGTTAGTCAAGTGCAGTGCACTCCCCCTTCTGAAATTCATGCTGTAATTTTAATTTTTGTTGTTGCTTGCTGTTATCTGAATGCAGCACTTGCCATGAAGGTATCATGGTCTTACTCACCCTTTAAACATAATTGATGCTATTGAAGATAATGATTTAGGATATCATCCATCTCCAGTACAGCTTACCATTACGTGACTTGTTCTTGCAGGTATCTGATTTGTATCATAGACGAGTTCGCTTGATTGCTGTTTTGCCACAGAATAATAGTTTCCTGGTTTCCACTGACATACTGAGTCTCCCTTGATCATTCAGGTGATCAGTCAACACACAAGTTAATTATGGGTGAAGGGGTGTCTGAAGCCCAAAGATCAAAAGATACGCATGAGGTCCTCTCCAAGTCATTATTCACCTTCGTAAGCACCAGGCAGTCAGTTCAGATTCCTGCTTCCAGCGCTGTCCTTAAATAAAGCAGCATAACAGTAGGAAAGCTGTGTTAGAGAAGCACAAAACACAAAATGAAATTCCTGGTTTCTTCTAGAGTGTGAGAAAAATCCATCAGCACACGTCCACCTGCATGAGGAAAGGCAGACATATTCTCATTTGCATATCATAAAATTCCATATAATTATCAAGGGCAGCTGTCTGGAGGCAGAAACCCCATCAGTTTGCCACAACAATCTCATGCATGTCCCCGGTCAAAAATCTTGGATTCTACCTCGCATTACAAGGAAATGCTTCTGAACGTTAGGGTCATCTTTACCCACGTGCACAAAGCATGGAATTTACTAGCAGAAATTAGGGGCTGCGTGGCAAAATTCCATTTTAGAAGCTTTCCCAAAACTTAAAGGAAGAACAGTTCCACCGTCAAAACTCAAGGGGATGCTTTAATTACAGTTATTACAGCAGTTATTACAATCACTACCGTAATTCACTTGCCCAAGTCTCACTCCTTCAGACCATGTCTCACGCCCCAGAGCAGAACTGACATCCCAGCACTGCAGCTTTCCCCTTGCTGCAAGACCTCACGAGCACTGGTTGCTCATACAACTGGTTGGACAAAGATATTTGACAGAAACCTAGTTTCTCTGTTGTTTTTTTATTATTAAAGAGTAACTAGATAGTATCGATAACACCCTGAAGTTTTCTTTCCTAATACAGTATTATTATTATTCCATCCAAAGCCACCCTGCCTTTATTTTAAGGGAAAAAAAAAAAAAAAAAGAACAAATCACTGAGTGGACACAGACTTGAGGAGATAACATGGAAGGTCAAATGTTCAGAGGACTTCACCGCACGCATAACTCAGCACACACAATTCCACATATGTTTTCTTCCATATGCAAATAAATGCTGCAGATGCACAACCGACTTGCACGTATCCGCACATGCCAAAGGGATTTACACAAGTTAATACTTGGAAAGCAAAGTGAGAATGTATATAAAATGGCATGCATAAATTACATTCATCCATGTGTATAACCCTCTGGAGGCATCACTGCTTGGATGTATTTCTAAGCTGAAAAGCAGTTAAAAAATTGACATGTCACCCTCTCTCCAAAACCTAATGATTACAGTCTGTTAATTACACTACATCTGTTGCAGCCTTTAGCAAATAAATTGCAAACCTGATCCATTATTTATAATACCAACAGAAATTGCAAGTAATGTCTCAGAGTCACACTTGGGCAAAGTGGTGGCAGAAACAGACCATGTCATGTTATCCCTGGCCTGCAGCTTCCCTGCACAAGCACTGGCTGCTGTGACAAATCAGCTATAATAACCTGCTCTCAATTTTACTTACTGCACATGCAAAGAAAGAGGTGAGAGAATATGAAGGTTCACACGCACAAAGGAAAAAGAAGGTAAAAAAAAAAAACATTCAAAATGTCCTTTAAAATTAGTCCAAAAAAAAGTGGATTGCCACTGGTTTATTTAAGTTTCCCCTGGTCTGGTATTCAGATGCTCTACGAATAGGTTTATGATTATCTGCTGAGAAAAGTGAGTTGTCGTTGGACAGCTATGCCTTGAGCCTGGCCTCTGATCGTGGCATCTCCACTCCTAGTGGATAAACCATAAGGGCTTGCTAAGTCAGCATTACTTTTAAGGCAAGAGCCCTATTTTGGATGCTGGAGGCAAATGCAGCCAGAGTTGCCTTGAGCCGGCGGCTGCTCATCATCTCCTCATGTGTCACCGTGCAGCTCTCTGCGAGGAAGGGAGCATGTATCTCACACAGCTCTAAACTGCAGCCCCACTTCTCCTCCTTCCCATATCCTCCTGGCACTATCTAGCGTTATTATTGCATTAGAGCAGGTCCAGCGGAGAGCCACAAAGATGAGTAAGGGACTGGAGCATCCACCTTATGAGGAAAGACTAAGAGAGCTGGGCCTGTTGAGCCTGCAGAAGACTGCGAGGAGATCTGATCAATATGTACAAGTATCTGAGGGGAGAATGTAGGGAGGATGGGGCCAAACGCTTCTCCATGGTGGCCAGTGACAGAACGAGGGGTAGCGGGTACAAGTTGAGACACAGGAAGTTCCATGTCCACGTGAGGAAGAACTTCGCTCCTGTGAGGGTGCCAGAGCCCTGGCGCAGGCTGCCCAGAGAGGCTGTGGAGGCTCCTTCTCTGGTGATCTTCCAAACCTGCCTGGATGCCACCCTGTGCCACGTGCTCTAGGTGTCCCTGCTGGAGCAGGAGGGTTGGACTGGATGGTCTCTAGAGATCCCTTCCAACCTCAACCCTTCTGTGACTCTGTGATATTATGTTCTCTCCAGTTCACCAGTCCAGCTTCAAGGAAAGCCAGCATTTTCCAACTGTGGGCCCAGCAAACATCCTAAGATCTGAAAATCAAGCTGGATTCCTTCATGGCTTGCCTTTCTCAAACCAGTAACAATAACTCCTCACAGCAAACACACTGCACGCACGCAAACTAGAGCAGAATCGTCACCCTTGCTAACAGAAACAGAGCCTTGCATCTCTTATTACCATCAGACCTGAGCATTTGTTAGCTGTTCTTTTTACACTGCTTTAGCCAGACCACATCCACCAGAAAGCAAATAATCACTCAGGCTGAAGTTTATGAAACTTCAGGGATTCACAAATGTGTTCCATGAATATCTGGCAGTTGTCTCAATGTTCACAAATAACGTGATGCCAGTAATCAGAACAAGTCAAAATTTAACACTTCTATTCATAAATCAGGAGCTGTTTTATTTTTGCTGCTTGAATAGCTCTGTTCCCAAGCATAACTGAATTTGAACCACCAACCTAGAGGTGAAAGGACCTTTAGTTAATGTATTTGTTTAGGTTTACGTGAAAAAAAAATATGTATATATATGTATATATATAAAAGTGCCTATTCATGACTCTAGGCACTTTTGCCATATATTAAGAAAATAGGCCAACTCACACAGACAAAAATAAAACTCAGTAACTTCCAAAAACCAAAAAAAGGCACAAAAAGGACTCTGGCCAGAGACCTTAAATCTTTCTGTTTAAGCTGAAAGCTTCTGCACACACGATTTCCCTTTTCTCCAGAGTCTGGTAGAGGAGAGGTGCCCCAAGGTTCATTAGAACTGGCTTCTCCCGTGCCAGTGGGCAACGAGAGTACTTGGTCATGCACACTGCAGCAGGGATCTATCTAGTGTTTGCTCTTTTAAACTAGAGGACTTCAGCCAGAAAACCTCTGTGGCTTGCAGCTGCAGTGGTAACACTAAGGAAACAAAGCAATCTATTAAGTAAAGAGGGTCCAAGATCCAAGACACAACAGAATATGCCAAGAAATCTTTTTTAGCCTCTCCACAGCACAGGTCCTGGAGTGATGATGTTAAATGTCACTCATCATCTCATGTCCATGGGTCCCTTCCATATTGTCTTACCACTCACTGATGCTCTCCTCCCTGATGCATCTGCCTCCCTGGTCATCCCCTTTCAGGGCAGTGTCACAAGGCCCAGTAAGAAAATGCTTCTACTTGTTACAGAGCAGTTCCACCCAACTAGTTCCTCCTGCTACGGTCATAAAACAGCAGTTTGATGACTCCAGAAATGGGAGAGGGAAGAGAAGACAAACTCACTGACTTCAAAGTGTAAAGCAAACCCCTATCGGTATTTTCTACCCAAACCATTTGATCGTAAGGCCTTTAAGAACTAGTTCTCATCTTCCTGCTGCTGGCACTGTCCTTTGAATGGCATGAAGACTCTGTTTTGGGCCTGTTACCATTGTACTTAGCACTCTAATTGCCTTTCAGTTTTTAAAGTGAGGGTAGGCAGCTATGGGAGACGAGCTCAGAAAATAGAGGCATTTCTTTACAAACTTGGCTTTTGTCCTCCTAATAGTCAGAATACATTGGACTTGTAATTTCAGCTTGCTCTCTTAGAGACAATCCCAGTTCTGCTAGAGAAGGATCCTTTCCAAAGCAAACACGAAAGTAACTTGAGGATCAGCTCTCTGCTCTTTTAAATGCTGCAAAAAGGAACCGTCCATAAAAACACTGCAAGAGAAGGTCATTCCCTGACATGCTGTAGTTCTCACTTTCCAAACCCTCTACACAAACATGCGGGTGCTGCCATCACAAAGCACCACATTCATTTTTCCACCAGGGGATGACACTGTAAGGAGAGAGTGCCAGTTCAAATACTTCGCTGCAGTTTCTTTTAAGCAAGAAGTGCCAGTAGGAGACAGATTAAGAAAGGACCCATGATTCCAGCCACATTCACCTGCCCAGCCTCTCAGGGAGGCAGGTGTCACCTTGGTGTCACCTTGGCAGCTGCAAGACATCACACTGCACCGGCCACGGGAAGTGACATGAGGGAAAATGAACCTTCTCCCCAAGTCTCTGCTCTACCCAGGGTGGATCTGGATAAAGAGCAGGATCCATTACAACCCAGGGCGCAATCAAACTTTGTTCTCTGCAAGTGTCTAAAAAGCAACCTGACCGGATTAGTTCTTCCTGGACAGCTCAACGTTTAAATGAGCCAATTAATCAAAAGTAGCTCCCAATTGAAATAGCATCCTGCTTGCCTTCTGACACCACTTCAGAAACAGCATTTACAGCTTCATTGTTGCAGTATGAAGCCCTAAGGACAACTAGCTCCTTGAACACGTTGCCATTACATTTTAGCCAAGGATGAATGCAGCTGCAAATCTCTCCCCAAAATACAGCAGAGATCTATTAAATGCATAACTTCCCTGGCACCAAAATGTTATTCTTTTAGCAGGTCTGTTTCTTCCCTAGGACTCTGATGAAGTGTGCTCTTCTGTGTTATGAAATACACCATGTTTTGGTGTGATACACAGAAAATGTCTTTGTTTAACACAGCTTATCTTTTATCATGTCACTTTTCTATTGGATTTCTCTTCTGTGAACTGGAAGCATATTATTGTGACAGATACGCTGCTTTAACAGGGGGCTTCCCTATGTGACCTGCAGTGTCAGGATGAGGATTCGATCCTCCCTGAAACACAGACTAGAAGACTGGATACCATATAAAGGAATATGGAGCAGATAAAAAAAAAATCAGGAAAAGCAATTCAGCAACACTCCCATCCAAGTGGACTGCAGAGGCATTTTTCAGACCAAAACACAGGCCTCTCAAAAAGCTGAAATCCAAAACATTACTTGCAGGACCTTGCTCATTCTTCTATTTCTATACACTTACCAGAGTTAATACAGGGGCTAAGGGAAGTCAAGGAATACCCTGTCCATTCTGCTAGGGAGAAGCAACGCAGCAACGAGCTGATCTCACTAACCTCACCAATCTGGACAAAACCCCTTTTCATGACCGCTACTTTCTTTTTTTCTTCCAGCTTCCCCAGAAACCAAAAGCAGGAACATGTGGTAAACAAAACTGCTGGGCTGATAAGGTGCTAGTGTAGTCCCCCAGGTACAAGGATTCAATTTTCTGCTTCATCATGAACTTCTGCAACCACCTGCCAGGACAAAGCCCCACGAGATACCTGATCCGATAGCTCATCACTGCTGCAGGCAGGGAGCACAAGTGGTTCATGCCGAGCTCCCAGGGGCTGGGTGGTAAAGAGCAACTTCCCCCTTTTTGGCAGCAGCGAACTCTAAGATCAGCTCCAGCACACTGTGCACCTTCCCCCTCGGGTACCTGCATTCAGGAGGTGATGTGCTCATTCCAAGCTTTTTATGTGCCTTCCTTATCAACAGTAGAGCTCCCTCCACACTTCCACGCCTGCGCAGAGCTCACCCCAAGATCTCAACTAAACCTGCTTGGAACCCACCAAACCAGCCCCAGTGTCCCCAGAGCCCTCAGGGGACCTGTGGGTGGGTGCTGCACACCTCAGCAGGAGGTGCTCCTCACAGAGCAAGGAGCCTCCGTCTTCTCTGTCATAGCAATCCAGACCATGCCCGCTGGCTCCTGGAGGAGCTCTGCTCCACAGCAAGAGGCCTGCAAGCACGCGGTTCCTACTTCTCCCAAGGATGCTCTAATCACCCAACTGCTCCAGTCCTCCACTCCTCTGGCCGAAGTCTGGATGCTTTACAGAACAATTTCAAGTTTCATTGAACGGAAAGGCAGGGAAAAGACCACAATTTTGTCTTTAATCTCATGACTGTGGCATTCAGGGGTTTCCGTCGCTGTCTTATGAGCTCTTTCTCTGGAGTTTAATGTGAAAGATGCAAGCAATTTCCATTTGAGCAAAGGCAGGTTACACAGTCACTCCCCTAATAAAATATATCTGGTATTTGTTTGCTTTGGCAATGCAGCAAACTTCCAAAAGGAAGGATGGAGAAAAACCTCAACTGGGGCAATCTAGAAAAGCCAGAGCACTTTTATGGAAGAGAGAAGATGCAAGTTCTAACCCTCCCATACACACAGCGGGTAACATGGCTATCTAACTGGTGTCCTAACCCTAGTGGCAGTCAAGATAAGTGTTGTGGAGTCAAAGCAATCCCTCACCTGCGACACATTTGGTACATGCTCTTATTCTCTGAGCTAGGTGACTTGAGCCAGCCGTGCCTTTCTCCTGCAGGGACACTGAGGTGGGAACCAGCACGTGCTCAACCTCTTGCCTCTCTCCAGAGGCCAAACCAACGCACCGTGAGGAGAAGGAACTAAACTGGGTTTGAGCGTAAAGTCAAAGTTCAAATAGACATGGCAGTGCAAGCGTCCTCTCTGAGCCTCGCTCCCACAGCTGGGTACACAGCAGCACTTCCAAGGCTGTAGGAAAAAGCCAGACTGAAGATTATTTAGGTGGCTCTGGTAATGGAGTCCATGCAAGTAGCTAAGGCAGAGAGCCAGGTATATTATAGTTTTACAAAATCCCAGCAGCTCTATGTCCTTTCAGCACCCCTCAGCAGAGGGGACTTGCAGCACACACTTCTGGTCTTCAGATTCATTACGGCTGAGCAGGAAGAGATGGCTCATATGCACACACTGCTTATCCTGCTGATCAATAAGCTTCCTTCCTGCCTGATAACCAAACCACTTACAATATTAACAATGTTATTTAAGAACTGTGGAAATTTTGTCTGTTCCAAGCAAACCAGAAATATCTTTACCTAGATATGGAGAACAAAACAAAATTGAGTAAACTTCAGAACTGCCAGTTCATCTATCATTGTACTTGACATTTTATTTAAGGTTCTTCCACCAGCTTATTTATTCAGTGGATGAGAGGCAGAATCTTTCTGACACTTTCCACATCTTAATTTAAATAGGTGTGCATTTTATGGTCCATTAAGAAGGTACATAAGCAGCCCATCAATGCACTTCAATGACTGCAGCTATATACAACTATACACAAGTTTAGCAGAAAGTACAAATGAATCCGATACTCACCTGAGCTTCCCTTCGAGGGGGGGAAAAAAGAAAAAAAAAAAAAAAAAAGGTGTGGTGGAAAGGCAAAAAGTGTAAACACAGAGTTATTCCCACCCCTTTACAGTGGGCAGGCTTGAGACAGTGACCTGCACTGCAGAAGGTGATCACTGATGCAGAATGCCTCAGTAAATACTATAAGAAGGACCATTAAACTGTTGGTACAAGTAACTTTAGTTTTAAGGAACACTGCAGCACCTTTAAAGAGTTGTACGTTATTTCTTTCAAGGTCAACCCCAAAATTTGTAATGATATGATCTAAATTGTGTGCCTACACAATTTTGTCCAAGAGACTGAATGGCAAATCTAAGAGAAAATTCAAGTTTTCTTGCTATCTGCATGGGAGCTAGAGTACCACTGCATTTCACAGTCTAATCTAGCAGGTTACTACTTGCTCTTTATCCATGTAAATTTTGGTGCTACCTGTGTGTATTTAAATTAGGTGGAATATTTCAAGTATTTACCTACATCTCCAAGACATGCCACTTAACAAAAGGTAGAGAAGGAGAAGTAGGTCTTTCGAAAAAGATCAAATACATCATAAGTCTGGCAGATACTGTAGCCCTGAAACAGCAGTTTGAAACTTGCACCATAACAAATCTTCTCCTATACATTATCTCACAGGAAACAACACATGATAAATTCTTAGCACAATGTGATTCCCCTCCTTCCACCTCCTCCCCACTTCAGAAAGATTTAACATCTAATTCAGCTTTTGACGAGCTGCTTCATCACTGCGGGAACGCTGTTGATCTCTGTCGGAACCCTGCGGCCTTGGACAGAACAAACTGAAAGGGAAAAAAGAATTTTGGCCGTCTGTAATGATAAATAAATACATTACAGGATACAACTCTGGGGAATGGAGGCTGACACTGACTGAGCACCATGACCTCCACACAACTGCCAAGTCTGAGTCGTTTAACAAAAGTCAAGTTTTGTTTGCCTTCTTTTTTTCCCCCCTCAATGACAATTTCTTAAAGTGCAAACGCAGGATGGAAAAGGAAAAAAAAATTAATAAAATGATACAGGAGTACTCCAAAGCCCTCCTCAGCTGCTGCCCAGAGGCAGAAAGGTTTTGACTGAACAATATTTTATTTATTTTGTGGAAATTGGGGGAAGCCATTCCATGCTGCACCAAGATGACAGGGAAGCAGTGCCACCGGGAATTCTCAATTCCCTCTTTCAAAATCACAAAAATCAAGCACGTATGGCAAGCGTTGGGTCTTCACATCGACGACAACAATAAGTTAGAGAGGAAGCAGCTAGTTACCCATCAAGTAATCCACTTCCTAATCTCTGGGAGCCTCCCCACTACCTATCTCCTAGACTGCATGTCAACATCTGCTTCCCATTTCCCCCCAGTCATAACAGAAAGGTGATACCCACTGCCACATCTCTTCAGTTTACAGATGCACAAGGTGATAAATAGAGTCATGACAAAGTCAATTGAGTTGAAAGCCAGGTACAGACCGCACAGCACCAGACTCTTATATCTGCAGTTTACCTACCTCAACAATTGTTCACTTAAAAACAGGATCTTTCTAAAATACGTCTTGTTACTCTAGTGAAGATTTTTCCATTGCTCCAAAGTTGCCCTCTGAGGGTGAGTGGAGCAAAACCATTTTTTCCAGGTTGGTCAGTTCCCATAGTCTGTTTGCTGTCCTGCCAGGGAACAGTCATTCCATGTTAATAATGTCTTTGATCACCTTCTAGTAGTTTTCTGTAAATGTGTGCCTATGTATAATGGTCTCTGACAGCAAGACAGAGGCTGCTAGATTGCTAGATACACCATAAGGATTACAGATATACATGGATATTCATAAAATGGACCATAATTTTCAAGTGCTACATGAGTATATTCCTCAAAGCACCACCAAGTTCACTTCTAGACCTGCCAGTTAGAGGAAGATTGACACTTTCTACGCAAGAGTGAATGAGGGGCAAAATGTAGAACAATACATAGAGAACCCATTTCCAAGGTTGTCACTCCCAAACCTCTCACTTGAGTCAAATTCAATGCAAAACAAAAGAAAGACAAACCAAACCCACTACAACAGGAAGGGAAGCTCTAGCTCTGAATCAACAACTACATAAGCATCTTTGCATCTGTAGTTCAGTCAAAACTGTTGAATTTAAGGGAATTCTTCCCTTTGCAATTCAGCAAGACCTTCACTGAGCTCCATAATGGCTCCATTCAAAGCAAGAGGAAAGAGCATGCACTGTGACCTAGGCTTCCAGCTACAAGGAAATTAAAATTGCTGTAGGAATCTGAGAAAAAAAATAAAATAAAAAAAATCAGACCTTGTCATCTGGCTGGACATCATCTGCCAGTCCAGCCCAGTCCACTTGGCTGCCATGCCGCGCCGCGCACAGCAGCGGATACTCTACGTGTGCACATGCACTCTGTGTGGATGTTTAAACAGAAAGCTGATAAGGAGTTCTCGTCTGTCAGCAGTATCTGAAGCCCACAGCTCTTTGAGAGCATTTGGGTTTACTTGGCGGGTCACGCTGACTCCTTGTGAACCATTTATCATCACAAAAAAACACCCGGGGCTGGCACTATGCCAGTATCTTGTCTTTTCCTCCCTCCCCCCAGCCTTTCTTCCCTCCTGAGCATTGATGCTCCATCAAAACAAACCTTCAGTTCACATAGCAACAGAACGTTTTTATATAACCTCTGCATGGGAACACTACACAAACCAGGGGATGATCACTTGGACCATGTTAGGTAATTCCAGGATATCTTGCTGGTTTCTATCAAAAACACCCATGATTAAATGAACTGTAAAACGGGAAGAGGATTACTTGCACATGGGCCAGATTTGAAATGCATCCTGGCACTAAGGACATTAGGGGATTAGTGCACCTATTGGTTCCATGTTCTAAGTTTTGCCATTTTCTATCTCATTTGGAATCAAGCTGGGGAGGCCAAGGCATCTAAGCCACTTTGTGAATGATTTAATCAAAAGCAAAGTGATGCTGGGCAATTTGCTAAGTCAGGGCTTTAATAAGACAAAGACTCACATTTAGATTTTAATGGAAAGTGAAAATTCCCATTACTATCTGAAACAGAGATATCTGTACATATAAAAAGCCAGGTCATCCTAACTTCATTTTCCTCCTTCTTATCACAGAATGTTCCTGCTTTGAATAAATAAGTAATAAACATATTGTTTAATTTTTTTTTTTCAGAGTATGACCCCTCATCTTTATACTGTGTTAATCCTGTATCCAGGGCTTCCACTCCTGTGCTGCAGGGAACATGAAGACCTTTTTACCCCTCTTCATATATAAATTAACTCAGGGATTTTACCATTTTTCTCTGCCTCACTGAAGATGGACACAGCTAGTGACATTTGGTGACATTAGTGTTGTTAGCTGTTGGTTGGCATATCCTATCTGCACACTCAGAATTTAGCCCATTGCAAGACTTCATACCAAGAAGGAAAGAATTTTTCTCCAAGCCACTTCGACAATGACCACCAGAGATTTTCTGTAGCATGGGGCACAGTCAGCATCCTAAGGTTAGCTGGGGCTTTCAGGAAGTTCCTTGTTGTTACCAGCCCATAGGACACTGCTAATACTGTGATTTGTCCTGCTCTCTTCTTCTAGGCTTCTATAGTCTTTTGGTCTTTTTCATTTAGTCTCAAATAAGTTACTGAAAAATGTTCTGTGGACCTTTCCAGTCCAATTATCTACAGTGAAACTGCCTATAGTTATGGCATAATGCACTGGTCCAGTTCTCCGGCACTATTGGGAAAATATATTCGTTAGGGTGTATTTGTCTAGCTAGGTTATTATATGAGGCACATCGCCAAAGTATAACTTATGCGTTAACTGAAATACAAATAATATATGACAAAAATTATACACTAACTTCTGTAGCTCTAGAGAAGCTCTTCTATATAGCATTTTCATGGTAGCAGTGGTACAATGTCTTAAGACATTCTTCTTCCTCCATTTATCTCTTACCCCATTTCCCTTGTCTCCTTCTTTGTGTTGACCTCAATCACATACAGCCAACTGGCAGGGACTAAAACCAGCCCCTTTTGGCAGGTTTATTTTCAATTCAATCACGCTTCCCCACTCAGTTCACAGCACAAGTCATAGAAACGGTTGCACCTGCAGAACCGAAATGGTCAGCACGCTGCAGCAATTGCCTGGGACCAAGCAGCGTAGGGGGACCTTGCAACAATATCCAGAATAAACCCTAAAGCCTCTGTCTTGTGGCACCACAGCCTTAGCTGGAGGACTGAGAGAAGGCCTGGGCGTATGAATCGGGAGAGACATTGTTTATAATTTTTTGGAATGAACAGTACATTAGTTTAAAAAGATAACTATGAAAGTATCACTTAACTGTGACATTTATTACAGAACTACTGCTACAGAAAACTGACAGACCTGAGAGCTTGAACCAAGTACCAAGAACAAGGATTGCCTGCTGGAGTTCAAGAAAGCTTTGTGGATGACCTTCCTTGGACAGACCAACAAATCTCAAATGCCAGCGACACTGGCAGGGGGAGAATTTTGCTACCCACGCATTTTTCCTCTTCCTTTGCTGCTCCCAGCTGTACAGTTCCCTTCCCTTACATCAGCTCTGCTGCTCATCAGAGCTTTCACTAAGCTATTTGAGTTCACCAACCCAGGAGGTAGCAGCTACCTCCACCAAAATAATCTGTTCTGGGGAACGGACAACCTCCTTCCAACAACAGACCAGATCGGGCTTTTTTTCAGTAACTCTCCCCTAAATTCATGAACACAGACTAGGACAGCCTAAACGACATAAAGAGACACACAAAGGAGGTTCAGATCCTTAGCAGGATCAAGTCATGTGAGGCACAGGCTGAAACTCCACAGTCACCACAAGGCCTGTCCCTGAGGAAAGTTAGCACAAAATACTTGGGCGAGAACTCAGAGTACCTCTTCTCTTGCTCTGTTTTGACTATGCTAGGAGAGATGAGCAGGGCACCTGTGCAGACACCCCAAATAATTCACTCTCTTGTAAATCCCCACATACAACACAGCGACCACTCATACAGAAAATTATTTAGACCTGAGTATCAGGCTGGCTCAAAAAAATGACCGAAAGCCTCTAGTTTTGCTGTCCCAGGAACACTCTTGACTTCATACGGGCTTCAGCTTTTCAGTCTTTATTCTAATGCCTTTCAGGTTGAGCAAATCTAAGCCATGCAGGATTTTTACAAAGTGTTAATGGGCTGCAGTGACTCTGCATAATCCAGCACTGGCTGGGGAGTTATCACACCCCATTGTCACTTCATTAGTTGGCAGCCTGGGAGAACACAGGTGCATCCTCTGCTGTGGACGTGTGAGGTCTGTCACCAGACCAGTGTGATGGCTGGTCCAGAAAAGCACCCACCTGCAACGGCCCATCTTTTGCATCAATATGGAGAATCCCAAATATGAGCACTGTGCCATCTTTGGATCTTAGCACGGGATCGCTCTGCATTTTCCCTTCTATGCATTTTTACCCACCAACTACTTTGGCCAACCCATCTTCACACATTTCTCCTCTCAGGCTATCAACAAACACCTACACTTCCATTTCTGGGAATAAGCCTGGGAAGACTTTTGAGAAATATTTCAGTCTTTGGTTTTGCAGAGATAAAGCAGAACAGTGCCAGCATATCTAAAAGATTATGCACATCATCTATTTTAAGTACATATCACAAAAGATAACCAGAGAGAGGCACTTCTGGAAAGAAATTCAACGCCCTAGGTAAGACGCAGAGAGTCAGCACATACACCCCTCCAAAGAGTCCAGATTGAAATACACGCAGCCTTTCTGACCACCAGTTTAAATGATAACTTTTTTGCTGCAGTGGCCTGGGATAAAAAAAAAACAGGAAGGGAGCTAGATGAGTATTTATTGAGCCTATAAATGCTAACTATGTGTATTTGAAACCCTTTATTTTATAATCAAGAAAGAAGGGTAAGTCCTGCAGAGCTGAAGGAGCTCTCCTGAACCAGCACACGACCGTTCTGCTGCTGACGACTTTCGAAGGGAAGACCAAAGAGGGAAGCAGTTTGCTGGGAGGCTGGCAAAAGCCCCAGGTGTGCAGAAAGCACACGGAAAACTGCTGCCGCGCGCCGCACAACGCGTGTTCGGCAGTCTGCCCCTGCAGCATGCACTGTATCTGCCCTGCACGTTACCAACGTGCTAGCCGTGATGCCTGGCCTAGGTCGGCCGACTCCTTCAAGGTTTTGTTTACTGCCTGTTTTTTTTTTTTTTTAAGAACAGTTCATGATATTTCCCATTAAGGCACTCCCAACAAACACGTCTTGCTTAGCTCCACCACAAGATAAAGCCTAAATACACTGCATAAAGTATTCTATCGCCCCTACATTAATTACCAATTAATTATTAAAAGGGTATCTACTGAGTTTTAATATGCATAAAAGTAAAGACTATTCCAGTTGCCATGCAACTGCCTGGGAATCATGTAAACATAAATGTGGTCATTTCATTTTTATGAATCTGGAGAGAAGGGCTCAGCAGAACCACCATACATCAAACCAGTGGAGTTGTATCGAAGGTGAAGTGCAATTAACTCTTTAGTGGGTGGGGAACTACATTTTAGGCATTAATTCAGTTACCAGCCTAGCAAAAAAGGCCAGGAGTCTTGTATTTGTGGAAGTGATTGCAGCTGCTTGGAACCTGCACTTGCAACCTACAGGCTGACATGGAATATTTCTACATGATGCAGTCAAGAAAGGTCTTGGTGACAATCAGACATAGTTCAGCACTCAGCCTGGTCAGCCACATAATTACACACTGGAGACAACGGCAGGAGATGCATGTGGACCATTTTAGTTGATGTCTGGTGTTTCATACAGATAGCATCTGTCTACACTCTGTGTATATCAAAGCACAGAGACTGCAGTTCACTTCCAGAATGGAACTGAATATTTGCCCTCCCCCAAAACGTACTAAAATAATGATGTTTTCTAAAAGAAAAATATTTGTGACTTCAGGTCAAATGTGGGAAAACTTGTTGTAAACACGAAAATAGTTACAAGGTGAAATATACCAATAATTAAACAAAATGTTTTGATTTCAGAACTGTATATTGAATTGACCAAAATGGTAGTTTCAATTAGGTTTTTTGTTTGTTTGTTTCTGTTTTCTCTGAACCAAATTTCACTTTTTGGTTTGGTTACCAAAGGAAAATAACATTAATCATGACTTGACCAGCATTGAATTGGTATTTAGAAATATACACTTAGAAATAGCAGGCGAACACACAGTTCCAACCCTATTCCATCTCTTTCTCAAAAACACTAACTCTTGTAGTTTAAATAACTTAAGTTGCTTGCTTTAAATAACTTAAGTTGACCAAGGCCTACATTAATACCCAATTTACAAACTCCTGAGCTCTTTTTATTCCTGCTTTTCCCAACGCTGGCGAGTGCCATGCTCACACTGAGGACCCGCATGCTCCTGATGATAGAATTGCTCCCTTAACCTGGTCCAAGAGGTTTTCTCTGCTGCTGACAGACCTGCCATGAAAGTTGTAATTTAATTCACGTGAGTGAAGACTTGAACCAAATTTGTAGAAATGATTCATAGGCTTAGCTGGCACATCCTTTTTTCTTCGGGTTTTGTTGCTGTTGCCTTTTTACACCTGCACACAATTTATGAGAGCAGGCAGCATGGTCTTAAACCCAGCCAATACTATGCCTTAATCCACTTAAAAGAGATGTTTGGCATTTAACTTTATTATAAAAGGTATCAGTTAGGAACTGTCAATGTTTTCAGTAGTGATATCTAATTACTGTAACTTGCTATAGGCTATCTTGTTAAATTCTAGTTGAATGACTAAGTATTCCTGACAAGTTTAATGCATTATTAAAGGTGTAATTACTCAGTTATTGCTCGTGTAATTCTGAGTTAATTACATGACATCTAAATTCATCATTTTTATGTTTATTGAACTTTGGTAAATTCACTTTTAGCTATTGCTTGGTATTTACACTGTGATTCCCTCTTCTACTCATTTTGAACTTAAAGGAGAATATGCCCCCATTTGCTCAGCACAGCAAGTTAAACCAGAAAGGGTAGAAGGGGAGTTTAATCATGAAATGTCTGCTTTTCCTCCACTGGTTTTTGGTTTTCCCATCCTAGACTAACCTACTAACATTTAACCGCAAAACATTTCAGCAGATTAGCCCAATTTTAAACTGCTGAAAATAAAAAAATAGGCTACAAGTTTATAGATGAGCTGAAGGGAAATTGTGATCAGCAGCAAAGCTCTCCCTGACCTGAGAGTGGGAACCCCCGGGATCTTTGTGCTGGGGGAAGGTCGACAGGGGAGACCCCGGAGCTCGGCAGTCCGGGCACACCGCTGCCGGCGACGGGATGCCCAAGGAGGTCTCCATGAACTAGCCACTGGGATTTCCACTCATAAACACTGTATAAGTAAACAACGCATCCGAAATTCTCTTCTACTACTTTTCTCCCTCTTGCAATGCCTTTTCTCCACCCTCAATTTTTAAATGTGGCCTGTTCTACTCCCTATGCGCCCTGTGTAGCCAGTTGTTCCTCACACCGTGTTCACTGCAGGCAGATGCAGAAGGCAAACACTGTCCATGCCACAGCTACCAAATGAAAACCTTGATGCACTAAAGTGCCATCATCATACAGCCAGCGAACCCAAGGTTATAAAACTTCCCTCATTTCCATTTGGAAGAAGGATCTTCAATTAAGCAAAAATTGATTTTCTAATGATTTCTTCTTCTGCTCTCAATTGGTAGATTGTTTGAAACGGCTCCAGCCCCACAACATACAGAGAGAAACACGCATTGTAGTTGACAGCAGGACTGATTTTAAGTGAATGCAATTCAGCCCTTTCATTTTTGGCAAGAGCTGAAACTTTTAACAACTGCAAGGGAAGAAATGTTATTCTACCTAAACATTGCAAGCAGAAGCCAGTAAGAAAGCAAAGAGAAAATGCAACAGGGCTGTGAGAAACTGTTTACGACCTTACGGACTCCATCACTACCATGCATTGCACATAACACTGAAGTGAGGGCACTCGCACCTTGTAATGAGGTGAGTGACTTGGGTAGTTAATGATGGCTGAGACATTAGCAGAGACTTCACTAAACATCTTGATAGACCAGATACTACATTGCTTCTGTTGACAGAGGCCCTTGGGAAATCAGGGTCCAGCAGTCAAAGTTTTACAAGCATGTTCAAACTTCAGCCTCTAAACTGATTCAAAGCACAATAAGCTGAGCAATTATTCCACTCCAATTTCAAAACCTTTTGGACCAAACTTTAAGGCACAGGCTTTCTTTAAAACTCTACTTTTTGAGGTGCCCAGAGAACAATCAGAATAGGATTAAAATCTTACTAGATATCAATTCATTTAAACCTTCCTTCTTACTGATATATTTATATGCACTAGTTCACCACATAAACTCTCTGAATGTACTTTGGATTCTACTGACACTGTTGTTAATAGGATATAATTTGAGATTCTTACGTCTACAAGGGCAATACTGATTGTAATCATCAGTTGTTGTCTTACTGCTTAGTGGTATTCACCCTTCAGATGAGGGTACCACTGCGAAAGCCATGACACAAACACGGCAAAAAAAACACTCTGCCCCCATCTCATCCCAACCCCTCAGACCTGCCCTGCTACAGCAGATCCAGAAAAATGTCAGAAAGCAAAGAAAGCCAGAGATGACACTATCCAACGAGAAAGTCTTAGATACCCTTAATTCTTGTAACTTTGTGGGCATCATGGCCTGGGACAAAACTGTCAGAGAAGAACTGATGCTTCCGAGTCAGCTGGCAGTAGAGGTCACAGATGTTTCCAAAGCCAGACCATGGAATGTCCCCAGTTTCACCTTTATCATCTACAGTTTCACCTTTATCATCTGTTGGCCAAGACAATCTAAACCTTGCTAAAACAGTAAGTAGAAGCAGGCACAATATTTTCTTGAAGCAATCAAACAATCCTGTTTTCTTTCAGTATAGTAAAGGAAGTTTAGAGATTTTCAGCTTGCATTTCTGAGCATGCTAATTTCATCAGTGCCCACATATTATTCTGCTTGATCTGACCTGAATCTGACTTCTGCATTTCCCAAACTACTTTTCACTCAGCGGTTAATTAAAAGATTTGGTCCCTGACACGCTGCTTACAGCCCTTATTGGCACCCATTAGCCCAGCTAGACTAATTCTCCTGAAAAGCAAACCTCCTTATATTCCCGGGGTCACAAGTTCACAGTCAATTCCCTAAATCTTTAACATTCACTGTTAGTTCATTATTTGAACCTAGTCTGCTGTAAGAGGCTGTATTCAAATGCAGACATAAAAAGTCATTCAAGAAAGACAGTTTCTCACACGCATCATCACTTGCCAGTCTGCTCCATCACTGGCTATCCATGCTCCATGCAACTGGGCCTGTATAAAGCCAGAGATATCAAGTTATCTGATTTTGATTTTATTCTTTTTGAGCATCTTGTTGTCTAATACATGTCTAACAGAAAAAGTGCAGGTAATAATTTACCCTGAGCAATTAGTAAGTATCATGCTTCAAAATTAAAATTACCTCAGCATTTTGTTTTCCTGTGCACACACCCAAATCATGGCATTGCCTTTCAGGCACTAGGACTATGGGCATAAATGTTTTAATAGTCAGTACTCAAGACTAGATCTCAGCTGAGACTCTACACAACTATGCCCATGTGTTCACCCATGTGCATAACCACATTCACACATGTTTTTAGGCACATTTGGACTTACACCATTTTAGCAATAGTGAACCACAAATTCTAGATCTTCATCAGGTGGTAGATCTCCAAAAGCCCTGAATCTCTAAGAAATCTGGCTCCCAGGCTTTGATTCAAACGCATCCTTATTGTACTGAGATAAAACTAGAAGCAAAGTCCACTTGGGTAGGTGTGTGGGAAGAGAAAGAGGCAAAGTTTAATTATTAAAACTACATGGCCATCGAAGCATTCTACTTAAGCTAAGAGGAGTTGTCATTAAACTCAACCTTTCCCCCTTGAACCTGGTGTCTGGAATAGCTCAGACACCAATGACGACCTTATATATTTCTTTTAATTATTCTGAAATAACCTCCTCCAGCTCACTACAAGCCCTCAGCTACTTCAAGCAAAGCCATTCTAATGATTTCGATTAAATCTTGGCCTCTCCCCAGCAGAACACAAATTAAAAGCATTACTAGGAGGATACAAGCTTCAGTGCTTGGAAGTGTTATATAAAGAATGGGGAAAGTTGCCAAGAGCTTGTTGTCATTTCATGTGTCGTGGGGGCTGATTAACCCCTTGGTGGCTTTTCATACCCTTGGGTGATCGCATGTCAGATTCCCAGCAGGTTTCCTTCTTGTATCTGCTCTCCCCTCATTACACTTTCAATTCTTTTTAACTTGCTATTTGGAGAAAATGCTTCTCTGAATTAAGCACGTGTATTTAGGCCCCAAAATTACCCATGCTCTACTGATATAATTTAGAGGAGAGAGACCTGTTGCACTCCAAGCCTCCAATTCCCAAAGTTCTCCACCCTGTTCTATGCATGCCTGCGCTCTAACCCTTAAATCTTCACTGTTGCATACACATTTCCAGAGTAAAAATCTTCAGTAGCAATTGAATCCACAGGGTTTCAGCATGGCTGTGGCAACATCTATCTCCTCCATCAGCTTGCAGGCAGCAACTGTTAAGCTACTAACAGGGGCAGCAAACCTGCTTTGCCAATGTAATACCCACCAAACTATGCTGGGTGTCCAACTGTCAATATTACATGGGTATGTCCCACCTGTGAGCACAATCATGGACATTTTTCACATGAAATTGTAAGGATTGAAACAAAATCCTGCTTCTGAAAAGCAGCCCTGTGAACTACTGTTTTTAAAAGAATAAAATAGGAGTAAGCAGGGAGCATACACAAAATAAATGTGAAAATCTCATGTAAAATTATTGTCTCACCATGACAATGGACAGTGACAACTGTTCCATGATGAACTTATTTTTACCAGGGCCTTCACCTGCAAAAACAATGTATTTCTGCAAATTCTGATTCCGTCCTGCCACCACACAAGGTCCTTGGCACTCAGGCAGGCTGCAAATGGAAAGCCCTGAGACTGGAAACTCCCACCCGCTCCTCACAGCAGCACCGGGCGTCAAAGCAACAGGCAGCGGGGGACAACTGGGCCAGAGCCACTTGTCACCAGAAAACAAAGACAAGACATAAGGTCTCATATTTGCTGAAAACAGAAGGATCAAAGATAATCGGCTTCCAATAAAAAGGTACAAACAGCGAAGAAAGAAGTGCTGCGATCAAGGTTTGGTATTAAAAAAATAAGATAGCCAAAACACCCCATTAAAACCGTGTAAAATAGTTTTAGAAAGGGTTTTTTGAAATGAGGCTGAGATGATCAAGCGTTACCTGAAGGTGGCCTGGGGGAGCCAACGTGGGCCTGCGATGCCTCTTTCTCCAGATTCGTAACAAAAATCAAGGAAACATTAAACCAGCAGGGGCTTATTATCTCAAAAGACAACTACAGACAGCTTCATTTTAAAAACAATCATCACCATCGCTGTTTTTCCTGAATGAATTCCTGAATGTCTCTGCTGATGGCAACTGTGGTGCAAATACCCCAAAGCCAAATGTTTGAGCAGCCGGGCGAGAAGGGGACACGGTTACCAGCACACTTGCTTTAGCCAAGCCACTTTGCACATCACAGGCACCAGCACCCGCTGCACTGCAGGACAGGGCACCCAAATCATGCACCCAAAGGGCAGGATGGGAACAGCATCACCGCAGCACCTCATCCTTCAAGCAGCTGCCTTCTCAGCTCATATTCTGCACTGTTCTTAGCAAAAACTAATCTCCAGACTGCCCAGAGAGCCATCTGCTAATGCTGCTTACACAGTTTTGCTCAGCAGAGCAGGATGAAATTTCCGTTCAGCGAAATCTCTCCCCTGGTACCAAAGGCCTTCTCCGGTGTCCTTCCCCTTTCTTCCCGCTGCCCCCTATCATTTATCATCTTAATCCATTTGTTTTTCAATTTGCCATTGAAAAGACAGGGGGTAATCCAAAACTCAAAGCATGGTTTTGGTTTTGCAGTGTAAATATAGAGATTGTCATTTTTTATATAAAAATGTGTCATTTTTTTCAGCCAGCAGTATTTGCAAATTCCTTAAAAACGGTCTTTTTGTCTAATAACAGAAGATAGATCATCCCTGTTTCTAATATTCTGTGTTTTATTTATTTATTTGGGGGTTGCGGAGGAAGTTGTTTGTTTGCTTTTTTAAACTCCAGTGTACCCTTTTGCCCCTTTATTTGCCCATTTTCCCATCTTTGGAAGCCACGTCAGAGAAGGGAGGCATCAGGGCTGGAGAGAGTAATGGGAGAGAAACCTTTTACTAATCATGTAATAACCACAGTGCAGAAAAGTATGCTTAGAAGTTTTTCCATTTAAATTCATCTTGACATCTTCATCTTCATCCTGTTGCAAGACACTGATATGTTTTCCTGAGCAATCGAAAAAGAAAAATCCTTAATATATTAAGAAATCCCCAATCAATTAGGATGTCAAATCAGGAAATAATTCCCTACATTTCATCAAAAAGAGGCTCTACTATTTTTTGTCAGTCATTGGATTGAAATAAAGAGGTAGCTGCTCACAAAGCAAGCTGTCATGTCAAACAATACATATTTCAGTCAAAGATATAAACAAGTTAAAATGTGGCAGGAGAGAAATAGTCGATCAACTCTGTTTAATAGAATGAACTAATTAGGTAAATCACACTTTGATAGTGACGTTAAGGATTGTGCAGACATCCTGTCCTGTAGTTTTGCTATTCAGCACTCCTGTTCACCATGTTCCCTTCTCACTTGCTTCCTCATGCTGGGAAATATGGAGCAAAACATGTAAAGGATCAAGCTTTGCTTGACTGAAGGTTTCATCCATACACCTGAACATAGCCCAGGCTTCCGAAATCAGGGCACAAAATTTAATAAATACCAATTACAGGGAGAATAAGCAAACACGGGTTCCAACAGATGAAGAGAAACTCAAACCTACTCAATATGAGCGCATGTCATTATTCACACAAAAAATCTTTTTTTTTTCTTTTTTTTTTTACGAAAACATGTAGTTCGAGTAATAACACCAACATTTTAATGAATATTCAAGAAAAACTATACATCACCTTCAAGTATGTGTCAGTTCAGTTCATCAACCAGTTTGAATGGTGATCACATCAAACCAAGAGGACTTTCTCGAGCCTATGTATACAAAAAACATGAATAACTGGAGACAGGAGAGCAACATTTTCCCACTCCTCTCCTCCGGAGCTGAACCAGCACGTGGAGCAGCTGCCAAGCCCTGCCAAGCATCCCATGTCCCCCGTCACCCCAACTGCCCAGAGCGGGCCACGGGTGTAAGGACCAAGTCTGAGTTTAAAATAATGGATTTGTACTCACTTAGTTACTTTTACAGAAAAAACCCAAGCAGTGCAATCATCAAAGGAAACTTAAAATACAACTGCAGCCTAGAGTCACGATACAACCAAAAATGCTGACCTCGGTGGAAAAGACTAAGTAGCACAAACTTTCTGCATACACTCAGTGTGCCCCGACCATCCTAAACGACTCTCAGTCGTAGCTTCACTCAAATCAGACATTTCCAAATTGGACACAGAATGAAACATAAAAAAGGAG
This sequence comes from Tinamus guttatus, assembly GCF_000705375.1. The sequence continues at coordinate 320,184 of NW_010587889.1, forward strand.
CAAACTGAATCTTGTTATGGGTCTTTTTTTTGTGATTATTAAGATAAACTTGGACATACAAAAGCCTAACAGTCTGCAGAGAGAGAGGAGCTCTGTGAAAATTGATTTAAGATGAAAATTGATTATACAGTTTTTTTAAGGCATAAAAAATGGTAGTTTCCAAAAGCTATAAAAATTACAAACATTCACTTTGTGTATTCCCTTAAGACACATGAGGAGTAGCCAGCTAAGACCTCTATCAGATAGTTGGCATCATCAAACAGAACCGGCCCTCGTTTGTAAATTGATTTGTACGAGCCAGGCCCGAAATGAAGAGTGGGGAATTTTTGAACTGCTACGTTATGTGAAATCCAAGCTGGAAGTTCACATCGCAGCATTCGTTGTTGGTATGAAGTATCTTTTAGTAACATTTAATATCAGACTAAAAAATGAATGGTGTTAACGACATCTATGGCTATTTCTAGAGATGTAGGAAAGCAGAAGGCTTAGTGCTTAAATTAGTCGATTTAAATTTTCACTTTATTTTAGAAATACAGAGAAGCTGGTGCTTGCCAAGGTCTGGCAGTTCTGGAAGGTGCAATCTTTTATCAGCACGATGGAGGCCACATTTGTCTCTAGCCAGTAATGCTTGCAGGGAGCTAAACTATCCTGCCCTTGATGTTCCTCAAGATGCAAACAGTGACTTCTCTGCCCCATCTTGCAGCATCAGAAACATTTTACACAATGTTGTTAACTAAGAACAGATGACTGAGATGAAAAGCTTGCACAAACTACCTTTGTGTAAAGAGAACATTGTGCATGAAACAGCTAGTATTTACAGTTGCATAAACAAAGCCAATAAAAGAACACGATGGTGTTCTGAAGCAATTTGTCTTTATTTATCTTCTAATTCAGAGGCTACTAGTGATCCACTGATGCGGTGTCCAAGCATTACCCACTTAAAATAAACAGTCACAGCAGTCACACGCAGAGTTTGTGCTGCTTCCAATATTTCTCCCTTTGCCTGGGAAAAGGGTGGGAGCTGGCAGAGGAATAAAAGCTGTAATTGACCTCTGCTTCATTATAGAGACCTGTGCACATTTTTGTTTTGTTGCTTCTTTTGTCTTGTTTTTAACTGATAAGTCACATTAGCTTCTAAGCAAGATTTGCAATGGTTGGTTTGCTGGTTGAAGACTGAGCAGAAGCGATGCTGCCTCTCAACCATTTAACGGTGGCCTGGGCTGTCGGAGGAGACTTGCAGCAGCTGGCAGAGGTGGCCACGCTGCAGAAAGCCCTTTCCCAAAATCCCTGTCAGTCTCCCCGCTCACCAACATCTACAAAGTATAAGCCAAGATTTTCAGAAGTGTCACACCTGTAAGAGCCGTCTGCTTCAGCCCACTTTGCAAGTCTCAAGCTTCATATTCTTGCCTGCAAGCACAGACAACAGTAATTCTTTTTCCTTTGAATAAAGCCCTGATTTTTCAAAAAGGTGTTTAAAAATTACTTGGACCCTAAGCCAGGGGAATCAGCGATGTCTGCTGTGGGTTCTTCATTTGCAAATATATGGTAAGAGGGGAAAAGAAAAAGAAAATTGTTCTCCTCTATGTCCTCACTATGATCAAAGCTTTACTCTCCTCATTCAGCAACTATCAAACAACCCTGCTCAAGAACATAAGGGTCACATGAGATGGGTAAAAGAGCACAAAAATCAGAGCTTGTTCCTTCCTGTCTCAGGTCACAGGAGCATTCACATCTTCAAGACATACATCCCACACATCAACCACAGTATGTTACATTAAGCCTTATCTTTTGTCCTACATTTTCCTCAAACAAATGTGTCTCAAGTCACCTTTCTTTTAACTTCTAGTGTTTTTCTTCTTCAAGTATGTTAAACAGAGCTATTGAGCAGGCAAATAATATTTTGGCATACCTGGGGATCTGTGAAGAATACAGGCAAGGTGGAATGGTAAGGAAGGAGATGGATTTCACTCGCATTTGCTCCACTAAAACTTGCATAAAAGCACTAGATAATTCTGTCCATTGATTGGCCAGCAATCAGACTGCAGCAATCAGTAATGATACAAATGCAGTTTCTACTTCATCAGAGAGAAGTGTCCATACACCATGACCTGACTTCCCTCCCAAGAATACACGTTGCATTACACAATGAGATCAGCTTCCCCATGGCATAAGACAGGTCTGTATTTCCTGCCAGAAACGGGCCAACAGCACCATACATATCTTGTGTCTTAAGTTCTTAGTCTGGAGAAACAGGGAAAGGAAGGAAAGCCTCAGTCCCAGATCTGCATCCTGAGTTCTGCCTGTTCTACAGTGTGCATCCACACCTACTACATAACCTGAGGGGAAAATTCATACCTATAAGCACTGACAAGATGTATTAAGAGCATATAATGAAGAGCAGAACGCAGAGGAAGTCATTCCAAGAGCTCTGTGATCTTGCTTCCACTGAATGGCCCGGGCACGTGGTGGAAAGATGTACCCAGTCTTCCCAGGACAGGATTTGGTGGACAAGCAAATGAGCGCTAGACTGTGTCACCAATTCCTCAGCCTCTGTCCCAGGCCCTACTGACAGGAGATGTTTGCAGGGTGCTTCAGAAACACACAAATACTAATTTAAAAAGCAGTTAGGGAGTGGGAGGGGAAAATTCCTAAGTTCTTAACTGTGCAACATGCAGTGTTTCAACAGCTTTTGTGAAAACATCAACAGGCCGTGCAGCTCCCAGCACTTGCAAAATAAACATACCCAAATATTAAGGCCACAGAGGTGACTTTGTCAACTAGCAGAAAACATGACAACAGCAAGGCCAGGAACACGGGGGAAGTTGTTTGGAATTTTTATGATTGTCAACTATGGAGATAAAGATGCAGATGGACTCAGTATTTACTCCCATAGGAAAATCACATTTGGCCTAGAACTCTGCTTTAAAGGAAGAGCAATAATAACAGAAAATGATCAGGAAAAAATAAAACACTTCGAGCCCATTTCTTCATTCCTTGTTTGGCACAGGACTGAAAGAAGGCATGGAAAAGTTAAATTTAAGGCATTTTTTCACCTTCTACATTACAGCCACTGGAATCCATGGCAGCCATGGATGTCAGAGCACAGTGACCTCCTGCCATACCTCACTCGCCATATGTCTGCCATACCCTGCCTCTCTCGCAGGAGTGAAAATATGAGAAGGGTGCTGAGAAAGAGGCACAAAGGGCAGCAACACTCTGAAACCTGCTTTCGTGGTGGCCCCAGAATAGCTGTGCTGTGAGTCACCACCTCAGCACACTTAGAGCTCAGCTTTTAACACCCCTCTACAAAGCTTCAGAGCCCATGTCATTGACTTCCCAGAGAACCTGTGAGCCAGGACTCCGAAAATACTGCATTTTCCCCTGTGCTCCAACCGCAGATTGGAACGGAGACAAAAACAAGTGAACACTGTTTGTGCTTATGTTGTTTTAAAGTGGGTGGGAGGAAATCTGAAAGGAATTTAAGTTCTTTGGGGCCATTAATGTTCAAAGATGAGAGCAGCTTTTGGTATCAGGCCTGCATCTGGATTGCACCCAGGATTCCCATCTCAAAGCCATTGAACCTTGTCACATTTTATCTTATAGTCCTCAAAGGCAGCAGCATGTCGAGCATGACCCATTTTAAGCATACAAAACAAAGGAATATATTCTCCATATGCTTATCATATGTTCGGTTCAAGCCCTCTCACCAACTCCTAGCACAGCTGATATGCAGCCTATTTGTAGGGCTTGACCTCGAAAGAGTTTAATCTCAACCACACATTTTGCCTGTTCAACTCATGCATGGTCCCTACAAGTGTTTTGCACACTGAGCAATCATGCCTGAAATTGTTTATTTCTCTAATACTTACCTGATAGCCAAGGATGAAAGAGATGCTGTACCACAGAGCTACAAAGAAGTGTGAAACTTTCTTTTTTCTTTTTAAACAAACACATATACACACCCAGTGCAGGCCACACAGAATGACTATGAATAAGGGCTCAAAGCAGAAAAAGAGTAAAGGTAGTAGAATAATGTTACAAGCACCCCTTTCTTAGGTACACAGTAGCTGTAAGATTATTTGGTTTAGTTAAACTGTGTTCTGACCATGAGCATCTGTGTAGCGCTAAATATTTTCCACCTAAATTATTTAACTGATGAGTAATTACGTATTCAAAAGAGAGCCGTATGTTGCTCAGTAGAAAAATCCAACATGATGCTCTTCAAAATAAATAGAGAAATTAAAGTCCATCAAGCTATTGTCGGAAGTGTTGCTGCCTTCAAGCTGCTTTCGCATCACAACTGCCCTGAAGCAACGTCCTTTCCACAGCCGTCTTGTCTCCTTCTACTAACATCACCTTTCCTGTTATCTACCTTGGGCTCTCAGACTGGACATTACTCATATTCCCCTATAGACTGGACATATCTCATACTTCCCTATAGACTCAGGAGAGCTCAGAGCTCCCACCCTCACTAAAACTCTCTTACTAACAACAACGGATTTGCTTCTGCCGTGATAATACCAGAATACTTTGAGGACTAGAGGAAACACGAGTTACTTCATGCCCTACTCCCAAGGGTTTACTCCCAAGGGTTACGGTCAACTGCTGCTCTTTCTACTACTGTATTTCAGTACCATATGCCTGGAGTATATAAAGTACTGCCACTTGTTAATGAAGCATTTTCTCATTCATTTGCATGTGCTTGAAGCTGCTCTGGGTGCCGGCTTCAGTACAACTGCATATACAGTCTTCCACCACCTCTCCACACACCGCGTCTTGCAATGAATCATCATCATCTAGCACAAAGCTGGACGCTCTGCTTTGTACTACAAGCTCCCTATGCAAGTTATTAATGATTAAAGGCAATTTCCTGCCTTTATGTTCACATCTCCATTGCCTGTGCACTTTGAAAAACAATGTCTAACACAAATGACATGGCTTTCAAAAGTTTCTGCTTTACCCCTGGGCAAAAACAATAAACACCTTGATGGAGCTTTTATCAATCAATTTTCATTTAGCTTCCTTCTATTAAAAAGTCTTAAGATGCTATACTTAACACCAGGAACAACGGCAATGTACTGCAAGGCAAAATAACAGTATTACTCAAAAGAATGTGATTGGTATGTTCTGCAATTTGTGGCAGGTAGATCACATTGATCAACTTTACTGCAAATCACAGTGTACTATGGGATTCATTTATATAAAGCTCCTAAATATTACTCTCTGACTTGAAAAGATTTTATTTTCTATTAAATTGGTGAAGTAGCAAATGGTATTTCATATACATTTAACAAGCAAGTACGGCCATACGTATTGGGTTGCATACAATATCATAAAATTATATTTTAATTTCCCAGAGGACAAGCTATAACGATATGAAGACCTCATTCCTCATTAAGTTCTAATTATGGTATTAATTGTTGATTCAAATCAAAATTTTGATCCTGGATTGATTTAACAGCCTGACTCAGTCTGAACAAGGGGTGTAAATCTAGAGAACTTCCTATGCAGTTCCTCTGGTTTTACATCCACCTGTCTGAAATCAGAAACTAGGCCCAAAATGTTACAAAGCATAGAAAAGCTGCTTATTGATGTGTGCATAGAAGGGAGAGCTTAGCATATTGATTTTTTCCCCCAGGAGTTTGCAAGAAAAGAAACAGAAATTCAGTGTTTGATCCCCAATCCGAATAAACTTCAGGGTTTGCTTACAGTTTGTACCAGGAAACTACAAATGGACCGCAAGGAAGCTGAGAGCCTCCTTTAAGTTAAAAGTACCAAGAAACATGTGTTGAGCACTATTTTATTTGAAAAAAACACGTCTCTACTTTCTATCATTGAAGATAGAGAAGTCTGTACAAATAGGCTGCTTAAATACAAAAAGAAATATAATAAAGACTTCTTAATCAAACCCCAAGTCTCAGCGGAATTGCAAATTCCTTACGTACCAATGTGACAGTCATCTAACAGCCTGACCCAGCTTCTATTCAAGGAAGCTGGAAAAGTCCCTCTAATTTCAAAAGATATTAGGTCAGGCCTTAGGTACCCAAAACTGGCAAAAAATATAACTGTGAAGTTTGGATTTACAATTTACAGTGAAGGCAGTTGTCAGCTTTAGAAGTCAGCTCACTGTAACGGGGGCTGACTTGGAAACTGGAGAAACTCCCGGATGAAATCCATTTTTGAGTTCCTCTTTGTTTTATTTGAAGCAGGTTCTTTTCTGCTCCTGGGCTCTTCAAAGCTAATTAGTATGTCTTAAAGCTCGTGTTATCACTTAACAGCTTGACCAAGCTTTAGGCTAAGCATCTATAGCAAAGGAAGCTCAATTCCCAAATCACAGAATCAGCAATGGGGTAATTCCAGGACTCTGCCCTAGAAATTATCCTGAGATGCAAAAACAAACCAATACTCAAAATACTCCAGTATTTCTTTTATGGTACTTTGAGCAAAAGAACAATAGTCTCTCTAGCCCTTCTAGTCTTCTATGATCCCAGAAAAAATAGAACTCCACAAACAGGTCAGTCAATATGACTCATGCTCACCAAGAAAGGGAACTATCCCTGCCTTGTCTGCCCCCACTTCCCTGGAAACGTCCCCATCCGACCCCATCCACCTCTTCACTCTACATATTTACCAGTCCTGTCAATACTCTGATCCATCTCTCAAAGCTCTCCTTGGGCAATACCCAACTGTAACAACTACCTAGCCCAGTTACTATCTCGACCTCCTTGCTCTTCTTGCTCTGATTTTCCACCTTGTAGTTGTTCATTATTTACACTGCAGTAGCATCCTGAAGCCCTGAGTGCCAGGTACTACAAAAGGGATGGAACTAAACGAGAATCCGCTTCCCAAAGAGCTCACACCTTTGCAGTCACCTCTTACCTATCAACCCACATTACCCCATCCAGACAAGAGTTTTGTTTGTTTTTCTTTAGCCATTTACTCCCCCATCTCTCTTTTATCACCCCAGAAAATCACTGGCAATACATACGAAATATTTAACAACATCATGTCCTTAGAAACTATTTAGTCTGCACCATAACAGTGAAATACAAAACTGGTATGGAAGCACATAATTTACAAGCTTTCCCTCAATCCATAGCCCAGCTCCATATTGGGAAGAGAACTTAAACTCAATGCCCATGGGAAGCAGGGCAGCAGCTATTTGCTGACATAGATGCAGAATGATCAAACTATTTTCCTGCTCAGTACTCACATCCCGGCTGCTACTCAAGTCTATGCAACACTGCGCAGTGCCAGCTCTGAGCACGTCCCCCCATTTCCACGCACAGCTCTGCCAACCTCGAGGACCCAAATTCAAGCAACTCATTCCAGTGGACTCATGATGGGTGGACAGAGGCTGGGTTAAGGTGCTCTGTGAAGTTCAAGAGAAGGTTAAACTGCGCACGCAGACATAGCACAGTGAAATCCTCATCCTCAGTTGGGACATGTTTCCACCACACACGTAATAAACAACAGTGACGGCCATCGCATGCAACTCCTCATTTCAGTACTGACATAGGTGTGAAATCGAGCTTTCACCTGGATTTTCTGTGAACTAGTTAGCATTTCCACTGCACTATTAATGTGAAGAAAAAAAAAATAGACAACTCTTCTAGCATAACTGCACTTTCCAGTATTGCTTCCAAAGCTGGAAACATGGGTCAACACTGGAAATATTTCACATGGCACATAACCAGTGAGGAAACAAATGCCAAGCATGATCTAGTGTCATCCAGATTAGCTCCCGCTGGTGCTTGGATTCAAATTAATGGGTTACTCTCCCAGCAAATGTCACAGGAAAACCTTGCCAGGAAACAGCTTACCAAAAGAAAAAAAAACAACAGTAATAATAATAATAATATTTCAGTCTTGAATAAGGCATTCCATTTCAGTCAGAAAGCTCCTTCCCACAGCCTCTGCCCGAGCACACCTTGGGAAACACTTTTGGGAAATGGGATCAAGCAGACGTAAATAAACACTGACTTCAGCACATGCAAGGAAGTGACACCTGAGCACCTCGAGCATCCCGACCATCCCTGACCCCGGAGTCGCATCCTCTCTTTAATATGGCTGATTCCATTCAAAACACTCAAAGGCATCATATACCTCTCAGCAGAGAGGATGTCAACACCGAGCAGCTTCAAAGGGCTCTACTTTCTTTGCTGCTTCTAGGAGGATTAAACTTTGACAAGAAGCGGGCTGCAATGGCCGGGCGCTTCACCTCCTCTCTGGGAAAGGAGTCAAGCTCCTGGATACGACATCCTCGCCAGGCAAAAAAGGCTTCAAATTCTTCTCCATCTTCAAACAGACAAAACACAACATATTAGTTAACGTATGTTGTTTAAGCTATGTAAGATTCCTCTCTTGGATCTTAATGTGCCAAATATGTATCTGACTCCAGACACTCCTCCTCTCCCAGTTCCCCCAAGAGATGCTGCTGCTGGGCACATCCTGGTACTCACCAACCTCCACACTCAGCCTCCAGTATGAGCAGCTGTGATATTACAGCTAGCCCAATTTATGGGTGCTGATCCTCCTAAAAACAAGTCTAACATAGTTAGCTTCAAAGCAGCTCTGAAGAGGCAATAACCTCTATCACGAACGTCCTCTACCAGCGCTGCCTCTCTGCAGTGAAGGGCAACAGTGCCGTGGTCTAATCCCTCATGCAAAACAGAAGTTGAGAGTCATTTCTGGGTTTGGAAGCTCCTGCACAGAGGTGTTCCGGGTTTCCTCCATAGCCAGGAGAGCTAACAAGTCTTTCTTTTCTGAATGAGATCATTGCAAAATGATATTATACCAAAAGTGTGGGCTTCAAAGGAAAACATGAAATAACACAATACTCGGTTAAACAATGAGAACTGGTATCCATGGGCCTTGCCTACTCATGAGCTTGAGTTTCTTAAAAAGAGGCATGGCTTTAAAGTTACCATACAGTTAATCAACAACAGAATTTTTCGAAAGATTCAAGACATTTGAATGATATTCAGAACACTTTTAGCTACCCTGGAACACTTTTCCTAAGCCAATATTGTGTATTCAAGCAAGAGGAGTTACAATCCTTCTATGTAGACTCCCTTCAGTGAAACAAGGAAAGAAACAAGTGAACGACTTTGGGTTAATGTTATTTCTCTCGCCACAGTGAAGTTCTGTGTTCAGTATTACAACAAAACACCCGTGATTCACTGCTGTGGGACAAGGGAGCATTAACTAAGAGATACTCTACAGTAAAACTTCTCAGTGACACCCAGAGTCAGGCGCAGAGCTGCCTACACCAACGCTGGGGACGTATTCCTCTCCAGCTGCAAAGCCACCACCAGACAAGAGGCCTGACGCTCACACCACCCTGCTTCCTCCTTCGTTCCTTCTGCTACGGGTAGTCCTGACAGTGGCACAGTTTTGGGAAGGATGTGATCACCGTTTTCCTCACCACAGCTAGAACTCGGAGACAACACATGTCCACAGCCTTGCAGACAAGGACCGTGGAAGAGACTGGCGTCCTGTGAGCTGGAAACTTTACATGCATCATTTATCTTAATACTAGACCCATTAAAAAAAATAATCTATTTTCAGGAATTAAAAGTCCTTTGCTCTTGCATCATTAAGACTGGGAAAAAAATAGTTAAAGATCAGTTTACTTATCTTTACTGCTGTTTGTTTACCCCTTTATGCCAGATGGCTTAGAACATGAAAACAGATCCATGAGATGACACATAATCCTGCAAATATTCAGTGCCTGGACCTCCAGTGGAGCTCCCTGGAAGTCCCATGCACATGGTGCCTGAATGCCTGTTTCACTTCTGTTTGTAAGTCAGCTTCACTTTCTCCTTCTCTCAAATTAACCAAGTATTGCCACATTTAGGCCGGAGACAAAGAACTTAAAACCCACGCAAACTTTTCTAAAAACCCATTTTCTCAACAAACAGCACCAGAAAACACTATTGCCTATCTCTTTTCCACAAATAGTGCTACCTGAAGTCTCTTAGCCAGCCAAGCCTCTCAATCCTTTTGCTTTAAATGCTTATTATTTACTAAACTGTTTTCAATAACAGCTTTCCCCTCCTGGTTGACCTGATCCTCTTCCCCCATGCATTAACGGAGGCTGAGCCTGTAGCATCACTCTGATTTCTGCAGCTCCAGGCTAGAAAGTTACAAACACAGAAGACATCAGAGCCACACAGTAACCACAGTTGAGAGCTACCAATTTCTCATACCCGTACTATAGGTGAGGAGGGAACCCCCTTCTTCCCAATCCCTTGACTATGGTCCTCTCTTGCCTTCTCCAAGGAGACCCTTCCCAAGGCTTTCTCACAGCCCCTGGGGAAGCAGCAGACAGCAATGGATGGTGCATGCTCCCATCTTCCCTCTTTAGCCTGACACATCTTCTCTTAGAGCACTGTCTGGGCATGCTCCTCTACACAAGCCCTTGCCACCGCTCTGAGGACACCATCTGCAGTGAAAGAGCCACCCGCAGATGAAGCAGCCGAGCGGGAGCAGCGCCTCTGATCAAGCACAAGCTCACACGCGTGCCGAGTAGACACATGGAGGTTAACATGGTCTTGTGCACACGTTCACCAGCTTCCTCTCCAGATGGAGAGAGACCTCCTGGAAACCATCTGCAGCGCTTCGGAGCACTGCTGGGTGCTTCGCTTGGCCTCAGCAAGTCTTAAGCGAGAGTCTTAAGCGAGAGTCTTCACAAACAACTTAATTACCTGGTAAATAAACTCATAGCCCCTTACAACATGAAAGGAAAGGGGGAGTTTTCAAAGCGGCATAAAAAAATAAGTTCAATGATTTCTAATGCCATCACAGTGCTTAATTTCCTGTCTGCAACATATCAAGAAATATCAAAATTATCTAAGTTACCCACCAAGGCTTGCTCCACAGGGGAACGCCAGCCTTACCTGCCTACCTGCCAATAAACTAAGCTCAGAAGTGCAGCATGATAGGTGCTGTACAGGCACAAAAAGGCACCATTTCTTTGCCCAAAACTGAGGAAAACCTGCCTTATTTCTTCCTTGAAAAGCAGCTGAGTTATTAGCTGTGAATGTTGGTGACACCAAAAAGAGTGTATGTGTATCTATCAGTGTGCAAGGACAGGCTCAGGTTTCCCTTGCAATTCCCGTGAAGGTCTAATGAGCAAAAATGAGAGAAAACAACAGGATAGACAACAAATCTGAAGGCAAAAAGGAGATGATGTGAATAATTCTATGCTATTTTATAGGTGCAAACCTGTAAATCATACTTAACGATGTATCACTTCTCAATTCAGGTGCCACCTGCATCTGTCCAAAGGTACCAGGGCCTAATGAAGTCAAGATGGCTAGAATAAAATAATGCTGTTTTGTAAGGTAAAACTTTTGCTTTCCATTACTTTATCTGCATTTAACCTCCTACAGGCTTCAGCCCAGCACAAGCCCACAGAATTAAATTCATTATTATTCATTATTCAAACACCATCCCTTTGTTTTCTGGAATAGCTTTGTAGCCTGGAGTCAAATGAGCTAAAGTAAAATTATGTGACTTGGCATTGAAAATATATTACCTCAGCTGCCAGAACGGATTTAGCAGAATATGTGCGCAGTTCGTCACTTCTTCCCCAACTGCCTTCACGCACACAAAGGGGTATGACAGCCCCTGAGTTATGAGGGGCCATTCTAGGGGCTGTGATGGATTAGATTGTTTTATGCACTGACTTAAGATCTCATTTCCTGCAACATTCACAAGTGCTTTCTCCACGGCTGAATAGAAACCTGTTCTGTCCTGTGTATATTGCCCTCCCTTGTTAGCCAGCAAGACGATAGATTCGGGGAATTCGCACTAGAAAGAGCTCCCACTTGCTCAGGGATTCAGGCACGGCCCTCAAACCGCTGCGACGTTGCAGAACTGACAAGCAGGCTCTCCTGGTGCCTTTTGTTTCGTCCCAGTCAATTGACTCTAGAATAAGGGAACAGTCACTTGCAGCAAGCACGGGGTGGGAAGCAAATCCTAACCGCATCTCCGACAGGTCGCACTCTGCAAATTTTAAAATGCAGATTTTCTGTTATTATCAGAGGGACAACAGGATGGACAATTCATCCGGGGCTTGCAGCACTTTGCTACACTGCCCTTTTCCTCGACACCGCAGTCTGATGAGATGCTAGACCTAGTTTTAGGACTGGCAATACCAAACCAAAAGCGCCACAGACACAAATTTAATGCAGTCACAGGCTGCATTTCTGTGTTATGAGGCATCTGACTACAGCGCTAACTTAGGGAGCTTCTGTTCTGCCTGTGCTTACCTGCATTCTTGCCCTACAGCAAGATTTCTGTTTCTGCTGTATCCAGAAAAGCTGCTTGCAGGCCACACAACGAGCCATGTCAGTGAACCCCACCAGAATTACTACAAAATACTAGATTTTGCACTGGAGTGAGGCAGGAGCCTCCAAACCTGGTTTAGCTGCACATACAGGTTCTCAAATTTGTCCAGAAGAGCAGCAGGGCACACAGAACCACAGCCCAAATAGCCCTGAGTAACGCAGGAATAACACCATTTCCCTGAGTGCTGCAAAGATTTATTTAATCTATTTAAGTATTAACAATTTTAAAGGTAATAAAAGTATTAGTGAGAGTATTTGTCAGATTAAGTCCTGGAAATTCAACTATATTAAAATTAATACTGATGGGAAAGCATAACCACACAGCCGTTCTTGCACCATGTAGTGACAACCAGTTAGACCCGTAAGTGCATGCTAACACATAAGCAGAGGCTAATCAGCCCGAGTTTCCCCTGTTCTCTTTGCTTGAGCTGTATCATAATAGAATCTATGAACTGCAAGTTTCATGGTAATTAATCTTTGAACTACTTGTTAACTTACAGTGTGAGCTGAATATCAAGTTGACTGTGTTTGTAATCACTGTCTTCAACAAAGGTGTGTGAAAGTAAGTTACCAAGCAGAATGGAAAAACAAGATGAAACGCAAAGTACGATCCTCTTAGCCTGAATAAGAGATAAAGTGAACTACATAAAGTAGCAAAAATAATTCACTTGACAAGTTTTAGATATTGTCTCAATAGCAATTTATCTCTGAAGTACTCAAGTATTTTCTTCAACGGTACAAAAAACCCCACCAAAACTAGCCTTAACTCTGCAGAATTCACTAGGTTTTACACTATAAGCCTGGTGTGTGCAAGAGAATTTATTTTTAAACAATTATGATTTGGGGTGGGTTTTTTTTTTTTTTTTTTGCTTCGTCTTTAAAATGAGGAAAGGGGCTGTTCATGCATGCGCACACACTTCTCCCTCTTTAATGCCTTTTTTAGTGCCAAGTTGGCAAGAACAATAATAAAAAATAACATACAAAGGTGTCTGGAAAATATAATGCACTGGCAAAGAGATGCCCACTGAAAACCAAGTTAGTTTATAAACGGGAATCTGGAAGGGTGAGTGAAAAAGGAGTTTGAAAAGCATTTCCATGGAACATGAAAAGTTTGAAGACTTCTTTTTTCCCCCCTTTAGAGCAAGGCTGGAGACCAGAACGCAAAGGTAATGTTTCCCATGGCTGATGTGTCTTTCATATGTTCCTAGTCCATCATTTTCTGTATATGTGCTATAAAACACATTCTGAAAGATACTTGCAATTTGCATTAAAAAGAGTTCCATTCTACCCATGTTTAATAGCCAAAAATGCCAGATAATCCAAGGCCTAATTTTAATCCACCTGTTGCCCCATCCTCTCTTCCGGCTTTTCTCCCACATCTTTTAACCGCTTAGCTCAGGGCTCACTGGTTTCAATGGAAATCTTTCAGTGGAGTCCAAGGAAAACTAGGTCCAAACATAAGACAAAAGTTAACTGGCTTATGTCTAGTTACTATGCCCTTAATACTGAACACATGTGTAACAGATCTCCTGAAAAGATATATTTAAGCACAGGTTTAAACGCCCCTTCAACTGGGGCCTAAATGAGAAAAATCCTAAAATACTGCAGATCTACCAAAATATCCAATTGTTTAAATTGGCTATTGGGCACATAGCAGGTAACTCGGAACAGACCACTACAATTTTTTTTTCTTTTTATATATAAATGTTTATCACTAGTTAATTTGTCTGTGTACCATCAGCAGAATATAAAGGCGTAGAGCCAGGAACATCAGATCAGACTGCGGGAGCAGCCAGATATCCTGCTGGATCAGTTAACAGAGGAGCTCATGTAGAGGTAAAGTCATGATGGCAAATCAGACACCCAGGTATGGAAACCCACAAGTATCCTAATTCCACGTGGCGGGATGCACAATAGCAATACGGATTCATATTGAGTTGGTTGGGTTTGGGGTTTTTTTATTTTATTTTATTTTTTTTTTTGGTGGTGGTGGTTTCTTTTTTCCTCACAGAATCACAGAGTGATTGAGGTTGGGAAGAACCTCTAGGGATCATCTAGTCTAGCCCCTCTGCTCCAGCAGGGTCACCTAGAGCACAGGGTGGCATCCAGGCAGCTTTGGAAGATTTCCAGAGAAGGAGCCTCCACAGCCTCTCTGGGCAGCCTGTGCCAGGGCTCTGTCACCCTCACAGGAGAGAAGTTCTTCCTCACATGGAGATGTTACAGCTCATACAGCTCAGAAGTGAGATGTGTCCATCTCTCACATGGAGATGGAACTTCCTGTGTCTCAGTTTGTACCCACACTTTAGCGCTTGGTTCTGCCAAGCGGGTATCAGTTTGACACCAACACTCTGGGCACGCCTGGGACCGGGCGAGCAGCCCATGGACGTGGAGGTACCGCAGGACTCGCGCTCCAGGGTGCCAACACAAACCGCGCTGCCTCCGCACAAGGATAACATTCCGCCAGGGAAATGAGCTGAGCTAAAGCCTTCTCACTTCTCAGATCATTTTATATATTATATATGTATTGTACCAACACTGGTGCATTGCCATGAATATGTTACTTATAATATCCTATATTACTATAATTATATTACTATAGCATCTTATTAAACGCAAAGAGATATGTCGACTTGCAGCACAGTTATTAGATGTTCAATTTCAATTGATTGTCAAGAACACAGTCATTAAGATTAAACATCTGTTTAATAGGTATATCTTATTACATAGTTGCACTTAAGTCCACAGGCAAAATCTGATTTAACATGAGACATAGTTTAAATAAACTAATTATGCAAGCACGATCTAAAACCAAGCTAAACACGGACCTTTGAAAATGACACATGAGTTTAATCAAAGCCAGGGCCTCAAAGTGAGCAGAACTTAACCACCAGCCTGAGTCATGCATGTGTTTTGATTTCACAGCTGAGGCGGGCAAGGCCAGCACCCTCTGGGGGCTTCCTGACTCAGCCCAGCCGCTCCCACCCACGGATTGCAAGGCAGCAAATTGTCTCTTTGTTCCCAATTACAGGAAACTTGGCCGGCTGGATTTGGGGACGCACGAGGTGCCACCTCCGTACGGTAGTGACCTATCAGGGGGTGTGATGGGGTCTCTGGCAGGCGGAACCTGCCTCATCCCACGCATTGCCCTTGTGCACCCATCCCGTGCCGCGAAGATGCGTTTTTCCAATGGGTGCTCCCAAAATGAGAGCGAAAGCCGGGTACGCACGAGGGCAGGTAGTGCTGAAGAAGCCTCCTTGCTGCACTACGAAATAACCCGTAAACCTACGGTCCATGAGGGGACCTAGAAACAAAGATCTGGCAATATAACATACTTAAATTCCTTACTTACGTGAGGAAGTACAGGTCTACTTTGTTTTTTTTTTCTCTCTCTCTCTCTATACATGGGACTAAAAAAGGATAAATCATGTATTTGGATTCAGGAAGACTCCAAGGTGTTTCCAGAAACTGAAAGCAGGTCTTGGGCAAAATTCCCTAGTATTTTCCTGTATTATTAACGGCCACACTGTCAGCAGGCTCTGCTTTCCGTCTCCGGGGAAATAATCCTACGTGCCTTATTGACAGCGGGAGATGGGTTGAGCCTTTCGGTACACCCATTCCTCAGTTCTTTCAATACTTGACAATTTTCTCAAGAACTCTAGCTTACTGCTGCATGGGAAATAGAGCCGGTCAGGAAACCAGATAGCAGTTCCATTAAATTATTTAAGTTTTGGAATTTTTTCCATCTGGAGTCAGAATTCAGCCCCATGTCATGGAACTGAAATTCAGCTTTAATACTGAAATATGCCATTTCCACAATGAATTACACCCCGCCGGGTCCCTAAATCCCTTCCTGGAGGGCTACAGCAAGTGTAACAGATAGCCTCCAGCACCACGGCCCAAACCTGACAAAATTTTCATTGGCTTCAGTGTTGCCCCTTGCTGCCAAGGAAAGGTGAAACAGTGCCTCAGCAATTTTGCTGTTGCCACTCAATGCTGAAAAGAATCACATTCATTTCCAGATCTCTTGCAGACATTTGGCAGTTAACTATCTCGGAGATCCAAAAGCCCGTGAAACCCACGGGTCCTTGGCAGCGCGTGCGGCCCATATGGAGCTGGGAACCTGGAAACGCTGGTTCCCCCTGGCTCCAGCAGCCTACGCCTGGATGAGGCTCTCAACCACCCTCGCTCCTCCTGCAGCATCACAACTGCTGGGCACACACATTGCGCCACATTCACAAGAAATTGAAATGCAAAGTCTGGTGGCACCATCAGACAGAAAATGAGCTGATTTCCAGCAAAACCTGCTTATTTCCCACTGGAAGTTCTAAAAATTGAACCGTTTCTATCAAATGTTTACATGTATCAAGTCAGTTTTAAGGGAAGGAAAGAAAAAAGAAACAAGTTTCATTGAGATATTCTTCCATTGAGTTGGATTTTTCTGTACAGCATCATCTTTTTTTAAGAAGTCCAGACATACAAGAACACAGAAAGCCTCAGAAAGAAAAACGCAAGTGCACCCTATCAGCACACAGTCAAGATCAAGAATGTCAGATTTTTGCACTCAGGATTTTTAATCGTTTAGAGACAGCCGTGCTGGCAATCGATGCTATGGAATGCTGCTCCTTTCCCCACATCTTGGTAGTTGTTCTAATGACCTCCTTGCAACACATGGGTGGAAATGTCATAAGATTTCATGACAGATATAAAATTCATGTGTTTGCCAGTAAAGCAGTATAAAAACTCCCAAAAAATAAAGCCCACAAATATTTCTTCACATTTTTAACAGAGCCATGTCAGGACTGCTCACAGGTTTTTACGCTTGTTACACGAGCTGGTTACCCACATCCTACTAGGAGATAGGATTTATTTTATTTTATTTTTTAAGCTCTGGGAAACAAATATTAGGCTCCCATTTGCCAGGACTAAGGTCTGTGCTTACAAAAATGTCTCCTGTGGTCTTTATCTTTTCATAACATGAGGCAAATTAAATATACCTATCCTTCCTGTATTCCAACCTCTCTACAGTAAAATGACAAGTAAAAATAATGCAACTAAACACACCAATACTAGCCTGTGACAAGCAAGTTCCCTCAGATACACGGGAGGGATGCATTCCTTAGCTTTAAGGGAAATAAGCCATAATAACAGGTACATTACACAGGTCAATTCATAAATTGAAGCTATATGGTTACATAAACCATGAGTCTAAAACTATCTCAGCTAGAGCTTGCCATTGGGGATTACTTAATCTGTTTTCTAAAGGTTTGGTTTTCCCTTTCCCATTCTCTTCAGTCAGCACAATGTCCTCAAATGGATTCAAAATTCTCTTCCTCCCCCCCCAAAGTGCTCACATCAACCTCCCTCTTGCTGTTTTTTTAAGTTATCTCCTCATAAAGGAAACAATCCCCACCCATAGCACAAATCCATTCTCTGCAGTAGGAGCGACAGCTGTCCATGTTGTTCCTACATAATAACCCTCACAGCATTGAGTATCTGCTGCACTTGCCCATTGCAACTCCAAGGAGCTGCAGGTGCAGCTCTGCAAAACACAAACACTCCATCAGCCTCCCTCTGGGCTCATGCTAGGAACCATCACCACCTTTTGGCAATAACTCAGTTAAATAAAGACATTATACCCATGGGTTTAACTCTAATCATTAACATAAATAGGTGATTCTGTTAATCACATTATTTGGAAGCATCTGGAAGTGGTAGAGCTGAGCATGTTCTCCACAGGAGGCAAGGAACTCCAAAACAAAAATAATTAAGTGCAATAACCAGGTGGACGCTCAAGAGCAGCTTTTACAGATTTAAGTCCCAAGCCTTCAACCAGATCTATTCATGCAACAACCTTTCCTGTGTGCAGGTATCGCTGAAATCAACCACACGACACAAACATGCAAAAAACCCAAACAAAACCACCACCACCACAAAAAAAGAAAAAAGAAAGAACAAAAAAAAAGCAACAAACACACAGTCTAGCATCATGGAAAAAATCAGTATAATCGATCCAATGTTTCACAAGCAGTTACTATGCACTATTATTATTATTTTACCTTCTACCAGTATTATTAGAATTAGAAAGAAACTCTGTATTTGAAAGTATTTCAAATCCTAGGCAGTCTCAGACCTTGTTTTCAGTTGTGTCATGCTCTGGGCCAATTGCTGTAACACACCAGCACTACCTTTCCAAATCTGAAGAGTCTCTGACCTTCAGGAGAGCTTTACCTACCTGCATCTGGACCTGATCGCTGAGAATCTGACTCATCTCTGCTAAAGATACACTCAGGTCTTGGGTTAACATCTGACATTCCTTTGCAGCCCAAAGAATCTGCCATGATTAATGTGCTCCCAATGAAAACCATAAGAATTGAAAACAATTTGCATCTGATTCACTAAAAGAGCATTCACTGTGATAATAAATAGGTTAATTATAGCTATAATACGGATGCATTTCCATTGGAATTCTTTGGAAGTTTGGAATTTATTCATTAAAGCCTGGCTAGTTTATAGTACCAGCCACACCGGAGCTTCTGACAGGACAGACTTAGACCTCCTAGCAGAGAACGTATCCATGGGATGACATTGTGCAAGGAAGACAACATGCTCTAGTGTTACGGCAGAATTACTTTATCAGCAGCACTTCCTCAACCTCTTCTGGTACCTTTCATACCTAATACTACATATGCCACAAGGGTGACCCAGTCCTATACAGTGGGTCAGAGGAGGAACAAGTCTCCTCTTATCCTGTATATCCAAATGCAACAGAATTCCCTCACGCAGTAGTTATCTTTTGGAAGACAGGTATTAGCCAAGGTGACAGTATCCACAGCACAGCAACACACGGATGAATTATACAACAAGAAACACAGTACAATATCCGTTCTTACGAAAAATGTCGTAGGATCTTACGTATGATGTAAGAGACCAGGTTTTTAGGATCTCGTTTGAAAGACATACACACAAGCAAAGTGCCAATTTATCTTCTTCAGAAGGCTAAGTCAAAGTTTTTGAGCTATAAGGTGCTCACTGCCCCGATGCCCGTTACACTGGCAGAGTTGTCGGTACTTGAAGCTCTCCCTCTAGACTGGATACGCACGGACAGAGCACAGCACTGCAGGGAGGTGGCCTGAGCTCACTGCAAGTGTTACACAGAATGGCTGAGGTTGGAAGGGACCTCTAGAGATCATCTAGTCCAACCCCCTGCACACGCAGGGTCACCTAGAACACGTAGCACAGGGTGGCATCCAGACGGGTTGGAAGATCTCCAGAGAAGGAGCCTCCACAGCCTCTCTGGGCAGCCTGTGCGAGGGCTCTGGCACCCTCACAGGAAAGAAGCTCTTCCTCACATGGAGATGTTACAGCTCATACAGACCAGACAAAGACAGGGATCCTCTGACTACAGCCTGATATAGAAGAGCACAAATTATACAGATACGTTTCTTAACTCTGTCACAGCCAGTAAGGCCATGAGCAAAACCGTCCTTTCTCTGTGCTTCAGTTTTCATCTGCACGATAGAGACGATGGCAACTCTCTCTCCGGGGCTACGGAGAAGATGCACTTGCAATATTAATAAGTAGGAAGTCCTTAGATATTATAGCTTTAGAGGACACAGACTTACCCAGGCAAGTGGTCCATTTCTAAGGCTACTTTCTCTTCCCCACAACCTCCATTATTTTTAATTTTAAAAAAACACCTTTTATCTGCTGATGCCATCAGCACTATGGGATACTGTCAGTGGCTCACACTGCCCGTGCACCACCAAGATTGGGATTATTGATCTAGATGGATGCCTTGGGCTGAATCTTCAGCCAAGGAGAAGTGTACCTGCCCAGGACTACCAGTATGAGTCCTGAGGTCACCCTGGCCCTACCCCCTCTCCTAGCTCTGCTGTTGCGGGTTACAGGTGACTATCCAGCTCCGAAAGGAGCCTGCGCTGACAGGGAGGTGACACGGGCTGCAGAGCAGACCCTCCTCAAGATCCTGGATCCAGCTCCAGCATTTTCTCGGCTTAGCAAAACGTGGGCAGGTGTTTGTGGAGCGCAGTGGCTGTAAGGCCATCAGATGTGCAGAAATGTGACCTGCTGCAACGCGTCTGAAATGCTGCTATTGAATCCCATGAGGAGGAGAAATTAATATAAGCATTCCCCTTTTCATTCCCTGCCTTCTCCTCAAACCTTTTATCGGTGGCATAAAAACCAAGCCAGGAGATGGAAAAGCTCTTTCCGAATCAGTAGTCTAAAAGCACGGGAGCACTATTAGAGTTCTCCAGCACCGGATGAGTAGGGGGGGTCTCTGATTTACCGTTCCCCATCCCTTTCTTTGTTCTGTTTCCACCTCGGCTGTCAGCTGTTTTGAAAATGTGTGTGCATGCGTGTGCATCCAGCTCAGGCTGGTTCCTGGCTCAGGGAAACATTTTATTGGATTTGTTACTCTTTGATGCTGATTAAGCCCATGGGGTAGAAAAAAGCAAAAGAGAGGGGGAGTCCAGGGGGAGGGGAGAGATGCAGTTTCCCTGTGGCTGCAATGTTTTTAATTTATTATTAACCATCTCTCATGTGTTATCTGACAGCTCTGTTGAATTCTGGATGCAGAGGAAGGCAGCGCCTGCACTTACAGCTTTCCAGGGTGTACGGCCCCAGCCTCGCCAAAGCAAAGTCCAGGCTGCTCAAGGAGTTAACTTTGTAAATACTAATTCAAAACAAATAGATTACAGGGAATTAGCTCCCTAGGAGCTGGAAGGCTAAAGGGTTTCAAGGCCAGAATTGCACAAGAGACCTTCATGATAGTTCAGGAGCGCAGGTCAAGAAAACAGAGGAGCAGAGAGCACTGAAAACAATTCTGCAACAAAGCAGACCCCAGAATAACACATTGCATACATCCAAATACTGTTTTGTTGTTTGTTTTTTTTTTTCCCTCTCCAAAATGTGCCCAGAACAGTTGAATACACACAATGTCTGCACTGTCACCTATGTCACAGTCCTTTCAATATCTGCACAGTGCACTTCTTTGGACACTGCTCTGATTAAGTTTCTAGTAAAGAGGAAATCTTTCCATGTTAGCAATAACATTCACCTTTTCAGATGCCCTTCCAGGATGTTCCCTCTAAGCACCCAAGCGCTGGCACCTTAATCCTACCTGGACATCTGCAGTGACAAAGCATTTCCCCAGTTCTGTTATAAAAATGCCAACACTCAGAACCAGTTTGCTTGATTACATGGAAAATAGAGGGCAGAGATTTGGAGCCTTGTTCCCAGTTATGTCACACCACCATGTACCTCCACATAAAACAAATGTAAGAGGCCACGTGAGCACTCTAGCAAAATACCAGGCAGCATATTGCACAGATGCAACTGGCTGTGCAACACACCACGGCGGCAAAGCCCAGCCCATAGCTTCACCTCAGTTTTGCAAGTCATCAGCAAAAGGCCACCAGGTATTCCCAGAAGGCATTTTGACCAAGGGCTACAGAAGTTAGGGTCAATCAGTAATTTTTCCTTATGTTTCTTTGAAGCAAATAAGGAAGAGAAGGCAGCTCAAGCCTAACGTGTTGGTTACCGGTCACCAGAGATGGTCATTGATGCTCATTACGTTTGTGCTGCATTGGTTACCAGGAGTCCAAAGCAACATTTCTGTAGAAATAAGCTTTCCTTTTTTTTTGGAGAAAGCCTTAACTCGAGTGAAACAAGGCTGAGTTTGAGGGAAAAAAAAAAAAAAAAAGTCTGTTGGAGGGTTTGGGCAACTGTGGATGAGGATTGTAGCTAAACTACAAGGCCAAAGTCTTTGAACTTCCTGCCACACGCAAACCCAGAAGAGCAACTAATTCCTATCAGAGGCCACCACAGCTGGTGCAAAGAGTCTCTGCTGTAGCACTGCCCTCTCTCCATCCCTGGGTCAACTCATAATTCTTCTGCCACCAGACGTCTAACATGGTATTTGCAAATTACTGACTATTGAGAACCAGAGTTGGCGCAAGGACACGAGGTTAGCGACGTTCAAGATGTCCTGCTAATGCTCTTAAACACTGCCACCTCCTGGGAGCCAGGAGATAGCACAGTCCTCCCTCCATCAACAAGGAGTCGTCGTGCATTACAGATGGGGTTTGGTATCATTTATGGGGACACCAACAGCTCCACCACTAAAGCAGGGGATCCAACTAGAAAGAACGGCCATTATAACTGCTATAAAACCCACCACGAAGATCTAACTGCCAAAATGTTCCGCTAAAGGAATTCCTATAAGGCCATCGAGAACATGGTGCTGTACAACCTCCTGTAATTTTAGGGAAGTGTACTTAGTGCACTATGTAAATGAGCACAAAAGCAGTCTCCTTAAGGCTCACCTCAGGGAAAACCAGAAAAATAAATTTCACTTGACCCCAGGCTCCTCCACAAGTATTACTCCCAAACCGCCTATATCTCTGTTGGCAAAACCCTTCACACCATGTTTTATCTTATTGCTAAAAATAAATCACTTGTAAATTGTTTTATAAATTATGTATAAGAGGAGACCTCATAGTCTAGAAAGTGCTACCAGTGTATTCTACATGATAAAAATAAATAAATAAATAAAATTAAAGGATCTCCAAGGGTGGGAGGGGGAAGGGAACGGAGCACTTTTATAAATAATATATTCAGTGGTCAAAGAAAGTTATCACCTTTTATGAAGTGTTTGGGATTCATTATGCATAAAAAGTGCAGCACTGCTTCTACTGTGCATGATATCAGGACACGATTATTAAGCTTTACAGCCACCAAGTAAATGATTATGGTGCCACAATTTGTTTATCTAACCAAAACCCAGATTGCCACCTCGCCTCACTGGAAACAAACAGCTGATCTGCTTGACAAGCGCCAAAGCAACGCCGTCGATTCGTCTCAGAGATGATGTCCCCGTCACCGGGGTTTCATTTGGTATTCATTGTAATAGCACTGATCCTAATGAGTTCATTTGGTATTCATGTGGATGTCACATGTATTTCCAGAGATGTTCTGCTGTAATTTAGCATGGGTTAATGGACACCTCTATTAAAGTGTTATTGAAAGTTTGACATTCAAATAACCCAGTTTAAAATCAGACAAACCTAGATATTAAAGCTGAAGGGAGAACGGGGGGAGGGAGTCTGTGTAAGAGGCAAGACTGAAATGCCATCTCAAGAGAGTAACGCTTCCCTGCCTGCTACGAAGGGAAAGCTACTCCATCCACTTCACGTCCTCCTTTCCACCTCCAATAACCCAAAAGCTGAGTGCTGAATCTCCACAGAGACTTTGTGATGGGACCGCTCATTCAACCTGAGCCAGACCTTCCACCCAGGCTACCCACTGCCTCATATAAACAGGTGTAAACTGTGGCATAAACTCAGAAAATGGATTTAAAGGATAGCAGGATTAACCCAGGAAATGGGAGTTTGACACTCCAGTGTCTTGCAACTTACATGTACGACTGGACAGAGCAGGTTCTCTGTTCACTTTCAAGAAGGCACCAAAAAATTATGCCTGTACTGAAAAATATCTTGAGATGACATAGAGTATCTCCAGGTTAATAAGAGTCAGGTATCATTTCTTTATAAAGAAATTAATTATCTTTTTTCTTAACAACTTCTTCCACAGAACTGTCAACAGTAAAGAAGTCAGCCCTTTCAGGTGGAGTCTCACCCCTGTTTTTAAGACTTTACAAACCTTGAAGCTATAAATGTGCTTATTTAATATGTAACAGCTGCAAAATATACAATAGCAGCCTGTGGTATAAAGGTTTTGCTCATATTCATTTGGGATGACCTGAATAGATATTAAGATTTTGACCAAAAGGAAAGTCTGAACTGGTGAGTAATATGACCAGCCTAAACGCATGATAAAATCTCTGTACCACACTCCATCATCGCATTATAACCACACATACAACCCAGATACAGCAACTGTTGCCTATAGAAGACACAGAGGCACTATATTACATACTTGGACAATATAATCATCATATAATCTGATATTTCACCAACCATGAAAGAAGATGTAAGCCACAGAATAAACCGATTTTACTCTGCATTGTAGTAACATCACTCAGCTCCACCCATGTTAACGCAGCCTCTTTGTTTCCATGATAACTCAAGTATTTGAAAGACAAGAAAACTAAGAAAAATAGACATCCTGTCTAGGGCAAAATACATGAGCTCAGGGGCTTGAGGCTCCACTTGTTGAGAAAACTTATAACTTTTGAGAGTACTTCCACTATACAACACTCACAACATTGCAAGCTTCATCCTATCACAAATTTTATATACTAATGCCTGCAGATTAAATTGCTGGCTGTAGCACAGCAAGTGCCAGTTGTGGCCATTCTCCTAAATGCTGCTTTGGGAACAAAATACACACATGCCTGTTGTAAGCTAGCATCCTCCCATTTTCTTTGTCAAGGTTGACATTCAACTTAACGCAGAGGTTCTCTATAAGCCGATTTGTTAAATCACGCTGCGTTGCCCAAAGCAGGAGTTAATTATGAACTAAGTGGAATATAACTTCATGAAGGCCCACTAAACTTTTGTTACGTCTGTGCTTTCATTTGCACAAATTTAAAAGCAGAAGCGACCGTTGCTCTGACCAGCTACCTGCTGGTACCTGCCACAGCTCTCGGGCACCAAGGGGACAAGCGCTGCTTGAGCAAGGAATGCTCTTGGATCGCGCACCCACAAAAAAACTTCTGCAACATCTGCAAAAAATGACTTCTCTCCCCTGGGCTGGCTGGCACCCTAGCAGATGTCGTCTCTACCCAATTAACACGTTCGTTACCGCTCAGCCTGGCTCCAGCAACAAGGTGCACGAAGCCTTCAGCCGCATGAGGTGCACAACAACAAACATCTCTGAGCACCTCGTACCAGTTCCTCACGCTTTGTGCTGAATTTCTAGTTAAATTTAAGGTCTCAGTTCTTACCGATAAGGGCACTCCATGGATGAGTGCAGGATAACTAACAGACCATGAAAGTTCTGGAAACACAAAAAGGGAAATCAAGGTCAATAGGTTTGTTCTTGGACAAGAAGGAAGCTCTTTTCAGCAGGGCAGAAGTTTGCAGAACTGCAGACTACTTGCTCTGTGGCCAACCCCAGACTGCCAAATTTACTCTGTGAACAAATAAGGACTGTCATAAACTTCACTATTTTCTACTCTAATTGAAAAGGATAGATTTCACATTAGGTACGACCTTAGCATTTGGAAACTGAATGCTCAATGCTTGGCATTTACTCCATTTCTGTTGGATCTTCCTTTATAAGAAGTAACTATACAGCTTGATGCAGCAATAAATAATTTTCTTAAGTTTTATTGCAGTGCTATGGGCCACTAACGGATAATTTTGTATTGTTTTCAAAAGAGGCCAGCAGGCTGAACCACAAAGTGGCCGTTGGGGCCATTACCATTTTCATGAAAGCAGAAGTTCCTCACCTATTCCATTTTAAACATCAGTCAGTTTTCTACGATCATTTCTCATCCTCAGCCAAGTTACACACAGATCCAGGCCTTGATCCAGTAACGGTCTCGCAACACCCAGCCCTCCTAGAAGGAAGCACCCTCTGTACCTGGGTACTACTCTGTTGAGGAGAGTTTTAAACAGTCAAGACTCCTGAACTGCAGCCAGCGGAGGAAAGGATTCCCCAGGTTGGGGCACGGTGCACCTCAACTCCCTGCATCTACATTTCTCCTTGAGCTCAATGAGCAATGGAGAAGGTCCCTGAACCTAAATAAACTGGAATAAAAATTCTGAAATAAGCTTTGCCTATTAGATGGTTTTGGAAACAGATTTTCAGGAGAAGACTTTCTCTGGGAGTAGCCAATACGAGACAGAAGCTGGTTCGTGGTGTCGTTCAGGAACGCAGGACCTGTTGGGCAGTGGTTCCTCGTTCACCTTTACTACACCACATGTTTCCCAGTTTGGGTGCCTCTCCTTATTTCTGTGCCTCTATTCTGTTAGTCCTCAAATATATTAACCTCTCCATACTGCATAAAAATTTGGGCACACTGCAAATACTTTAAAATGCAAAAATTGAGGATCATTGCATTTAAAAAGAGACCCAAACATACAGCCTGTTTTTATTTGCCTTTACCTCTAGATCATAAGAACTCTTTGGTACGATTAGATCCCTTTTTCAGTACAGATTTGAAGCGAAAAAATACTCTATTTTTCATAGGCCTCAATTCCTACACTAAAAATAATATTTCTATTTTCTAGCTACAAAAAAAAAAAATCAGGGAAAGGAAAAAGAGCAGTTTTAAAGATTCTCCTAAAAATTACTTCAAATTCTCAAAGTCCAATGAAATCAGAAATTACCAAGCAAAAATGGAGAAGACTTCAGGAAAGAGAAGATGCTTGTTACAAATATTTTGATTTTAGTTAAAACACAAAAGATTTTTGCTATTAAGACTTAACATTGTAGATGCATGGCTTACACGAGAAACCATTTCTGTTGCACATGGTCAATTTTGCATTTTCTTGTCCTTTATATATTCAGTCCTGTGCATTAGATGGATGCAAAGAGCTTCTCAGGATGCACCCACCACCAGCCTTCAAAGCGCGCGCTCATGGCATGGCAGGACCTGCCTCGCGACGCCCTCCTGGCTTCTCCTTTCCAGCTGCCACGGCACAAACACTATCCATGACATTCAGTATGTCATTACTGTCACTTTGCCATAATCAACAAACAACATGGTTTCAACAAAAGGGTGGCACTACCATTAATAGAAGAAGGTTGGTCTGAAACAGATGAAATGGGGACTGTAAGCTAAAGCTACTTCCAAGGACCAGTCAATGATCTAGAAAAATTCAGTTCCACTACAGCCTTGGAATATGCAGGATTTTACAGCTCAAACTCTGCAGGATAGAAAGAGCTGTAACTTAGTATTAAAAATCAAATTGTGTTTAGAAAGCAATACCTGAGAACTTTGCAGGAGCACAGAATAAAGAATAGAAAATGTCCAACTTGAGTTCCTTTAAAGCATTTATCACTTGAACAAACACTTTAACTGGGGCTTTTATTTTAGCCTTTTTTTTATAGTCATAAAACAAAATCAGCTGAAAGAATACCAGCAGATTTTCTAACTGAGCTATCCATAACACACCACATTACTATATTGCACAGGGTTAACTTGTCCAACACACACAGAGAACGTGCAGAGCATGCCAGAAGATCCATCAACACAAACACTTTCCATAATCACGGTTCCTCGTCCATGTTGCATTTAGTAAAAGTGCAAAAACAGCACAGGGAAAAGGCAGATGCAAACCCAAACCAACTAAAGTGAAGTGACCTAGGACATGGAAGCCTGCAATGAAATACAGCAGGTCCTGGCTAAGCTACCCCAAGCAGCAGCATGCACCAGCAGAGGTAAATTCTTACCAACTTCCTGAGCAATTTTAATTCATTTTCTTACATTTGGAGAATATCAGATGGAAAGGCCAATTTAAAAAGATGATGTGAGATCATATAAATGAGCTCAGCTGGGTGACCCCTCATAATACACACACTAGCCAGAAGGCAAAATATTCTCTCTATTGAGGAAAAATCTGCCATGGTCAAGTTTCATTCTCTCTCATCAACTGAAGGAGCACAGCAGCCACTTCTCTCCCACCTCATTTGGAGATAACTGCCCTTGGGGCAGCCCTGATTTTTGCCTCTTTTATACTTATCAGAGATTCCATATCAGCTGGAGGCTCGTCTTACAGGGCAAAGTTTAACACACAGTAGTCAACTGTATTGACTAACAACCCTCCCCACCCAACTGGTTCCAAGTCAGTAACGCTGTTGTAAGTTCTGGTGTGTGTATTTGCGCCTATGCGTGTGTGTGTGTGTGCATATATATATACATGCACACACATACGCACGCACACACACGTGCCTAGCTTTGCAATAAAACACTTCACCAACAGTATAGAGGGAATATAGTACAATTCCTGGAAAAGGCACTTACTTTACCGAAATCAGCTTTACAGGACGCATTGTCACCTGGGCCACTTGCACTTTTCCACACTCTTGCTGTACAGATTGCACACTGTCATGCAGCGTAGAGCAACTGAACTGACACACGCGTCTCAGTTTAGCTCATCTGTGCAAAAAGGAAACCTACTGAATTTATATCTGAATACTCAAAGAGTTTGGCCCTTGGGTTGTATAAAATGCATCTTTAACAGCAGACCTTTTCCATGCTGCTCGCTTTAAATCTAGACTCCTGCACATTCACCTTGTTTGAGATCCGCAGAATTAAAAAAAATAAAAAATGCATGTCTGCCTGTTTCTGCCTCACATGCAAAACAATTCATTATTTTTAGTTCCCTCTGGGCCAGATCCGAAGTCCTTCAAATCAACAGGAGCTTTTCATTTCTGTCCACAGGCTTTGGATCAAGCCTTTAATTATAATTGCATTGCCCCTTTAAGATGCAGGGCCCTCTCATTTCCCCTGCAGGTTTCTGCTGGCAACTCTAGGATCCTACACAAGGCTCTCTTAACACCTGATTAAATATTAATCCCAAGGTGGGGGCCTCCCTCTTTTATGATCCTTTCCCTAGAAGCTCCTATTAGTAAATCACAGTCCAGCACAAGAGGAAATGTGGCCATTCCATTATCCTCAGTTCACAAAGGGGCATTAATTCTTAATAAACTGGCCTGATTATAATAATACTTGAAGGATGCAAAATACAGGATAGACAGGTTTACATCCATGTCTAAGATTAAACACATGTAAGGTGCTGGGAGGGGAATTGGGGAGGGAAGGATGCAATCCTCAGCACGGCAGGCTCCAGCCCATGTGCTGGGAAGGGCTTCTGTGCCTCCTTGCAACCAGCTATTTCTCAAGAGAAAAACTAAGCTTTTCCTTTTAATTTATTTATTTTTAATTTACCTGCTCTCATCCTGCCCTCCCAAAAAGGCAACGTCAGTCACAACTCTTAAGACTTCAAAATAAGCACCATTTTCAAAGATTTGAGATAAAATCCCGAGTTATTATTTGAGATAAAACCAAAATGCTGTACAGACATATGTGCCTGCACCAAAACATAAGGGCCCTCAAGCTCCAGTGTGGAAGGGTGACTTTTTCTCTTTTTTAAGGAAGCAAACTAGGTATCTAGTCTGCTCTGGCTCCAGGACAGTGTGGCACAGCATTACGTGCTGGTAGCAGACAACTAGACATTCAAAACAGTGTTATAATCGGGCCTTTAGCAGAGAAGCGTGGTCATGGTACTGGGAATTCAGGCTTCTCTCACCCCGTACCAGACCGCAGCCGAGGTCCTCCTCTCATTTTGGTCTTCCTTCCAAAACTATTTCAACACACAGGTTTGGACTTGAGCGTACTCAGAAAATCCTCCAGTCACGGCCACCGGTGATAACAGATGTTATCGTTCGGGAGAGCCATTCCTCAGCCATGAGCGGTGGTGATGGTCCTTGCTGATTATGGCACTTAAAACTTTATAGTGCCCCATAAGGGAAGGCTGTTACATTTTCCAAGGATGGACTAGCAGTCTCTCACGTACAATTTCCACATTCAGCTTCTCCCGAGAGCGCTATTATCTTTTTACTGTGGTGACCAAACCATGCAACACGTTGTATCCCTTCCAAATCTTAAAAATAAAACAAACCATCAAACACCCTAAGAAATTGTAAAGGAATACCAGCAGTTTAACAGGAACCTCAAACTGGCAAAAATTCTCCAGAATCAATTCTTCCAATCTGGGAGAGAAAAAAAGAAGAAAAATGAAAGAGACAAAGAAAGTAAACTGTAGGCATATAAAAGGAGACAGTTACAAGGTATTTGAACTATTTGATGCCTGCATCATCCAGTTATGCCAGATATAAATTCTAGTTTAATCAATCTCAGATGATTTAAATGTTTTCATTACATACAGCATCACTGTCTTGATTTTAGTTTCAATGACACATATAATCTGATATGAGCAGAGCTTCTTGTACACCAGATACACTAAATAAGAAACCTGAAAAGCTACAAAACAAACACTAAAAACACTTTTTTTTCATTTCAAGGGATGCAGAATGCTGAAAATGCCTGGAATTTAAATATTTTCTTTTTGTTCAAAATGACTATGTTGAAAATATATTGTGATTCTATCTATCATTTGTATTTGCAGTTGGAAAACTAGTCTATGTAGGAGTATTCCCTATTCAGACTGGTTTATCTAGTGGCTATCTTTAGAAACTCGAAGTTGAAATTAAGGAACTAAGGAAATAGCTGGGACAAAACTAAACTTTAAAAATGATAAACTTTATTTAGCAGGCGTTTGACCTGTGGTACTGCTTGGACTTCTGCTGCTCAGGTCTTTAGATACTCTGTTCTTATCAGAATTGAGATGTTTCAAGAGCTTTAGCCTGCCCACAGCATATAGCAATAACCACATGGCTGTAACTTGTCCATTCGAGCCCTCTGGAGACTGCTGCAGAAGATACTGGTTCCTGGTATTTTATCTGAACTAGCTACCCACTCTGCAATCACATTTTTCAGTGCAAAATTAGCCATTTCTAAAATTTGCTATATTTTCAGTGTGCAAATTCAGCCTTTTGCTCTCCTGGGGAAGAATACCACAGCTAACATGCACAAAATAAAAAGTCCAGAAGACCACAAAGACTGAACAATCATCAAGAAAGGGGCAGAATTACTGCTAATCCCTTACTTCTTCCCCAAGGAGGGACTAGCCATCCTCCAGAACCCTTGCTGACAGAAAGAAAGAAAATTTTCAGATAATTAGAGACCTACTGTTTTGTAGTACAGAAAAATGGCTACTGTGAACCAGACCTGAAAGCCAGCAAAGCTGGCACAGGGCATCTTGGCATTAATTTCAGCAGACTCTACACAGAAAATTTGAAAGCAATATAGAGTTCTTGGCAACACACACTTCCTACAGAGGAGTATCTCCATGGTGCATGTTACCCTAACGCACCTGATTCTGGGCAGTTTTGCACAGAAGAAGTGGTCACAACTATTGTCCCCCAGCTGCCATGAAATTGCAGCAGTCTCAAACACATCAGGTCTCAAAGATTAAAATAGACCCTACTGCACTTGAGCAGCGGGGCGGCCTGTTCATTATCTCAGAGTCTATTCAAGGTCTCATAAATAGCATTGGAAGGATGCCAGAGAAATTGCAAATATGAGTAAACACAGATTTCACTCCACCCCAAAAGATAATTGTCCCATTACCAGCAAGCCAAACTTAGAGATGGCAGCTTATGAACATACCCAAGCCAGGGATCTGTGGAGAGGTGGTGCCCTCTTTTGTTGCCAGTTTTACCCAAAAACCAATTAGGACTTTATTTTATTGCTGCACCTGTGACACATTTTCAACTTTCCCATATGCTATCCTTTGAAAAAAAGTAATTAAGATCCGAGTTTGTTTTACCTGACAGGACAAGAAATCGCTAAACATTCAAGAGAAAATACCACAAAAATATTTGCAAATCAGCTTCCAAGCCATTAAGGGGAGCTTCAAATCCAACAGAAGACACCTGAGTCTTTGCCTTCATTTCAAAGCTTTGAAACAAGCCACCAGAAACTTCACATACCAGCAGCCATTGCTATGCCTTTATTCGAGCCGCATGTGCCATAAGGATGTGTACTTATAATATCTGATGTTTGGGAGAGCGAAAAAGAGCAATTGTGGAGGCGATGCTCCTTATGCTCTGTGCATAACAGAACTCATGCAAATTCTCAAGCTGAGCCTTGGTATCTTCCAACATAGCTCAAACAAATAGCAAGAATTATTTGCTACAGGTTATACTTGGTCAAATTCCAATCAAGGTACTTGTCTTAGGTCAGTAGCAATTTGACTTGATTGCATTTTCCCCCACTAAAATAAGTGGTGTACATTAATTCTCAATCATGACTTGTCTAAGATATTTATCCTATTTGCTACTCCTTATTTACAGCTGGCTAATGTACGTAACACCATTTCTGCATCCCGAATAGATGTCATTGCTTTTAATTAGAAAAATATCTAGTTTTTTTTTAGTGGAAAAAATAGCCAAAAACAAACAGGAATGTCTAGACTAATTACCTTGCCCCGTTGGTACGTGTGATTTCTTTCACCTACTGTCAAAATACAGTCACGTTCTTAGAGAAATGGGTGTAGCTTATCCATACACAGAACTATCACCCAGCAATGTAAGATAGACTTGAAGGAAATGACTGATTTTCTCATAAAAAGAACAAAGACTTCAGTAAATAAAAATAATTTCTCTCCCCCCTCGAACACAAATTAATTTAGTAACTGAACAGATTGAAACCGTCTCCAAACTCTAATTACCTCTGTTTTTCAGAATTTGCAGGAATTAACGTTCAGATTTTCATCAATCTTTCAAAAAAGTTAATTTTGGTTACCTCAAGTTTTAGGTAATCCTCTTCATGCTTCCTAAGTAATCAAGCTCTTTCAGGGTGTCTTGGATGTACAGAACTTGAGGTACTCTAAATTACACGTTATTTTCTATTTATTTTGTCTGCTCTAGCTGTTACTCTCTCTTTATGACTCCATCAGATTTTTGGAGACCACCAAGTCTCCTTTAACACAATTTTACTACTCCCAGCAGTGAAAAAGTACATGAAAAAAGCCATAAATAATGTAAAGCTCAGGAGAAAGATGGGGCTTTAATCTAGAAGGGAGAGATTTGATATAGACACAATCCACAGGCATCAAAAGCCTTAAACAAGTCAATCTGACATGTCTCATAGAAAAGGCTCTTGACAGACACGGACTGCACTACTGTTCACTGCCATCAGTGCTTCCTCAAATCTATCACATTCTTATGGATGGCTAAAACATTCACTTTGCCTTGATATGGAAAAAGCAGAGTCCACTCGATTAATTTAAGGCTTTTTTTTTTTTTTTCCCCCCTGTGAGAAAAGTCCACAGTCGCCCCCATTGTATTCAATCCACTGGGACTGTTAGTTTTTACCTTTCTGAATTTACTCAAGGTCTTCTGCTGACCTTGTCTATCACATTTCACCACGTGCTTTTTGAACAGGAGGAAGAAAAATCAAAGCAATTTGAGGTCCCCAAGGCAGGAAACAAGACACTCCTTCAACCCTGAGACTCCCGTGACACACTTTTATCAAGACCTGTGTATTGGGGATGCCAGACAAACCTTCATGCACCTGACAAGTCTAGAACCCTACAAGCAAATGGTCTTTGAAGCAAATAATGTTTTTCATTATTCCTGAATGAATAAATCTTTTTACTTATGAATGATGCAAAAATGCAGAGGCTCCTTGGGGCTGTGAAAATTCAGTCCCTCTGCTACACTTCAGTGACTCTGAAATGTTCACACAAATGGACTAAAGAACTAAAGGCTTCCACTTCACAATTGTCTGAACGATGGTTTTCCACAGACCTTTCAGCAGATGATTTTGCAAGCAGTAATTTATCTCATGATAAAATTACTGAAAATAAAGACACCCTCATCTTTATCAAAGGCAACCACACATTTCTATTCCCTTAAAATCAAATGAATTTAAATAAACTTTGATATGTCTTGCTTACATTTCTTCTGCCAATATAGCTTGGTACCAATCACTGCTTCAGAGTTTCTAGACATCAGCACAGGTAGTGCCAAGAAGATGAGGGTTGGAGTGAGCAGTAGTATGGGATAAGATAGCAGTAAAGCAAAGAAACCAAAGCTTTTTTAGAAGAAACAAATGACAAAAACATTTTCAAAAGGGATCAAGACCTTCACCTTTTTCGCATCCAGATTTCAGGTCACATTTCTGAATGTGCTTTGCACATGCAGCTACTTGCAGGCCTTTTTTTTCAAGTCTTTATTTCAACACCAACTTAATATTAGGTTTTGCTAAAGAAAAATGATGGGAAAAAAAAAGAGAAAAAATGAAGAATTGCTAGAGATGACAGTACCGCAGGTTCTGCCATTCTCTCATGGTTATTTAAACCTATACACAAGGCTCAGGACATTCCTCGATACATCAAACAGTCAGGAAGTCACTTGAACAGGGAATATCTGTAATGCCAAATGAATATTTAAGCAAGTTTGTTTTGCCATTTGCATTCCTCTGGAGAACACCTCACCTCACCATTGAGCAGTTAGTTAAGCATTACTCACATGAGCGCCCAGGAAACGTGAGTATTAACCTTGTGTCCTCCAATAGCTACAAGTCTGATCAATCCCTCATGCTCAAGGGTTTGATAACAACCTTACACCAACACATTCAAAACTTTTCTGTATTTTACTTATGATGGCACACTATTTGACAGACACTTCTGAGGAAGGGAAGTAATTGTAACACTGGCCAAATTTTCACCTTTTTGTCACCGTAATTGAGATACATGTACACAAGCAAGGAATAATCCCAAGATCTACGAGTTCCCCGAGAAAGTCATGAGAAAGCTGATCCCAGAGCAGTTTGTTGCACTGAGGAAGATCTCAAATGATTTGGAAACTGAAATTGATGTTTCCTTTTGGCCTACCGTCAGTTGAGTTTTAAAACACAATGTTAGTAAGATAGCAGAAATTCCAAAAATTGCAATCTGAAAATCCAAGATTTAGTTAGACAGATATGACTTAACCCCTTTTCTTGGCTTTCCTAAAGGGAGGGTGCATAATTGTCCTCGGTGGGCTGCACAATGTTTACATTCTGAAGCTCACATATATCAGTTATCAATGATTATGTCTTTGCTCGGTTCTCCTAGCCATTTTTGTACGTCTATTACTAACACCAATATTTCCCTAAAGAAAATAAGAAGAAATGCTTGAAAAAAGGCGTGAGGAGAGTTAATCAAAGCAGTATCATTCCTTGTTTTTCCTGATCACGTAGACAGTGACCAAAAATAGACCAAGAGTGTTAGCACCACTCGTGTCTTCTTGTTAATTGGCCTGTTTTAGATGCAGATGTTTTTCATTTCCAGACACTGATAGAATTTTTTGAGTATAATATATGCTGCTTTGGCATTTTTGACCCCAGTGAAACTCTGATTTGCCACGCTATCAAATCCCAGTAAGGAGCAGCCCTTCTGTTTTCCATGATCAATTAAGTAACAAGACCTCTTTAAAACGAAGTGCCTGTGATATCCGACTTTCTCTTTATTTTCCTGAGACACAGAGGGTTGGGGTTTTCTTTGCATATACAGACAAGAAACCACCTGTTATGACTTACAATACAAGTGATCATGTCAAGAATAACATTCTCCTCTGAAAATTGGTGCCCTAAAAATCAATATCCAAAAGTTCATTCGATCCAGCATCCACAATATGCTTATGCTGTATCACATGGGATAACTTCAAAGATTTGAAGACCATTTCTTTTTCCTATGAAGGGCCTGCATATTCAGACATGTACTTACTCTCTGAAAGCCCAGGCTGTAGAGATGCAAAGCTTCCCGTATTCCACCCCAGAACTGCCAGAAGAGTTTAAAATATTCAGGTGTTTTAGCATATTATATTAAAAAGAACACAGAGCAAAGTGGAAAACTGTGAACACTTTGCTTTAACACTGAGTCAACTGAGAGCCCAATGAGCCGTATTCTCATTCAGTTCTGTTTGCACTTCAGAGTTGATTTCAGAGACATCCCTGCAATATAAAAATGATATAATAGAGAACTATACCCTTTCTTTTATCCTGTCCATTTTATAAACTAGCATTTGTTCACAGTTATGCCTGTCAGTGGCATGTTCAAAGTGATTTAAAAGAGACCTTTAAAGTGTGGACACAGCTACTAAACTTGCAAATTAATAGGGCTTGCATGTCCAGACAGGATTTGTACTTGCAGATCAGTTGTTCAAAATACAAAGGTAGAGAGCAGACAAACATCCATTTACAAGTGGAAACGATTGTGAATTATTTCTGAAGCCTGGCTGTGGTAAAAGAGACTAAGAAGTCATTTTCAGCTATAGCCTGTACACATAAATTAAGGTTTTTCAACTCAAGGTTTTTAGCCTAAAATAAGTTACTTACTAAAGTAAGAGTGGAAGAGAGAACTAAGGCAAAAAAAAGAGAGAGAGAGAGAGAGCAATCAATGTTCTTAAGATTAGCTAAAATAATTGATTTGGTTAAAAAGGAAAAAAAAAAATCTGAGGTGCACTAACCAGATTGATTAATATTCCTTTAAGAAGACTTCGAAGTAGCCTCGGCCCTCCTAATTTTTATGCTTTTACACCCCAAAGGGGTAGTTGGACACCTAGGTAACCAACCTCCTACAGAAAATACTCAATATGCTTATACAGCCACCGTATTACCCAGGAAAATTGTACCTAAATTGTATAAAAAGCTATCATCCAGATTCAGATCTTCCTTTTAAAAAATGCCAGCAAGAATTTCACTTTCCAAAGCAGCTCACAGCTCCCATTCAGTTCAATTGTAATCACTTGTCCTGAGGATTTCTGGAAAAGAAAAAAGAAAAAAAAAAACACCACCACCAAAAAAATGACACTGGCAATGCTTTCAAAACTAGTTCCTTTGTAGTACATTTATTCTATATGTTGAATTATATGCCATAAAGTGGCTCTGTGAAGCATTCAGAGCACAGCTGTGATGAGTAAGAGCCCATGATTAATTCTGTCCTTGCTCCTCATAAACTATTTGCCTTGTCTAATTAGAAAAAAAAACACAATAGAAGCTACAAACATTTTCACCATTTCCAACTGGCCACCAAAAACACAAGAGAAGCCAAGTTGCTTTTCACTAACTGCAATGAATAACGCACAGAGAGACAAAACCTCAAAGTTTCCCCCATTTGGTGCTGGATTGTTCACATTGTCTTCACATGCATTTTTATTCTGCACAAATTGGTCCGAAACCCACTGCAACACAGTTCTGTGGACCTTTAAAAGCCTCAAAGAAATGATTTGTTTCACTGTTCTTACTAATTTGTCTTAGCAGGAAGACCCACTGCAGGAAGATTTTCAAAAGCTCTAGGTGGACATGCAATTTAGTGATCCTTGTTTTAAACAAGGCTAAGACACCTAATCTGCCACAGGCCCTTCCCACAGTGAGATTCGGGGCATTCTGCAGAATTCTGAACTCTCTCTGATTTTTTTATTTTGAGGCGAACCCTGGATTACCCAAAGTTACTTGAAACAGGAGTTTCATCCCTCTTCTCACTACCCAAAATTGGGATTGCTCGTCCTGTCAACAACCAAGACATCAAAAAAAAAAATCAAAATTTATCAGGGCATAGCCAAAATCCCTCTCCACGCCGAAAAAGGTTTTCTGTTTGTTTGAAGCTGAGACACAAACATTTGCAATTAGCTCGCTGGGACAGGGAAACCTCTGCTGCAGAGAAGGGGTCAAAACATCCTCCAAGTTTGGGTTGGTTTTGGGGCCATTTGTTCAGCTCCTTGAGGAAACAGGGACAAGCTGCCAAGTTTGGATCCTGACCTGCACCTTCCAAAGCAAATGCACACAAACGCTCCGGATGCTCCGGATAACGCACATCCTTTGTGGAGGGGGAACCTGGCCGGGCTGATTTCATTTTTGCCACTCCGGTGGCGTCTGCACCAGCCGTGGGTTCAGCTTTTGCATTACGTGAACAGTGGCCACTGGCTTCCTCCTCTGAGCCCCACCGGGCAGTGGTGGCCACCTGGGCTCACAGGTTGGTGGATTGGGCATTTGGAGGCAGCCCTGCCAGATGTGAGACAAATCAAGGATTTTGCAGCAGCAGTTTCTGTGAAGCACAAGATAAAACGCGCTGTGGATCCGTGCACTTCCCTAGGAGAAGGGCAGCCATCTGCTGGCAGGTAGGAGACGAGGAGAGGCATTTCGCAGGGCCTCCCAAACGGCCAGGAAGACCCAAGAGCCACCTACGCAAAAGAGGCATCTCCAAGTCCCCAAAAAACCCCACTCATTCTTACTACTTCAGATGAAATCCTCGAAAGAGACACCAAGGATAAATATAAGTAGGAAAGCGCACATTTTAAAAGCAGTAAAATATAATAAACCTCATCAAACAGCCCCAGAGAATGGGATTCAAAGCCACAAGTCATTTTCCGGAATTCTGAATCTTATCTAAAGAACGAAAGACTCCCATTTCTTTAATCTACAGACGAAAAGGAGCCAGCTGTACATCTGAAAATCAGCTGCGTATTGATCCTGGCCCTGTTAATATTCATGAAGCTATATCGTAAGACTGGAGATTTTAACACAGTGCCCCTGGACTCTAAATCAATTCCCATTGATTTCAATTGGCTTCTCCCATCCAAGCATCGACCTTACCCCTCCCTTGGAAACACGCTCTCAAGGTCCTTTGAAACACGCTTGCGGATAATGAACTCGGCAGGACCGCACGTGCCCACGGGGCTGCCGCGTTCTCCTCCTCCCCACGAGCTTCCGAGGGGCGGACACTGCCCGCCAGTTTGGTGCGAACATTTAAAAACTTCAACCCGTGCACCACGGGGGTTCCACGAGTTTCTGGAAGCCAGAATAAACTCTAAATCTTTCCCTTCACCGGGATTTCTCTGAAAAGTTCAAGGCTAATGCAGCCATCCAAAGCTGCATTTCTTGACACCGATTGCTTCCAGAAGAAATATAAGCTGAAATGTTTCTGGTTTCTGTTTGGTTGACTTCTAGGGACAGCAAACGGGTTTACGGGAGCGGTAGATTATCACAGGAGAGGGCTGAAGTGTGAACTTAATTTGCCCCTGTCTCTTAAAATTATCAGCCCTTACGCAGCTGACCTTGCTCTCCGTTAGACTCTCCAGCACCTGACATTCCAGTCTTTTCATAGTGAATTACAAGGAGTCAAGGGAACTCAGCAAATGAAGATACATGCCAAATCCAATACTTAGATTAGGAGTTAATATCTACTCATTCAGTGTTCCTTTTAGACATACAAAAACAATATTTGGATATCCATTCTTCCATTTAAGCCCTAAATGCAAAATGCAGGAAAGTATTTTTTAAAATTACACCTTTTCCCATCAAAGCAGCTAGTTTTCCAAGCTCTTGCTTCGCCAGCTGACAAAACACTGCTCTCGTATTCCCAGCACTTACCCTCCAGAGCGAGCAGGAGCCCCTGCTAGTTAGTGTCGGCACAACAGTTAGGTCCCTGAAGACACTTCGTGAATACAGAGCAATACCTGAGAGTTTCATTTATAATGAGAGTGATTTTGTGTTATTACATTGGGCAATATTACAGCCAAAATGACAGCTCTTAATAGCCAATTTGTTCACAACAAGTCTGTGGAATATGTGCAAGGTATTCTCCACATATTCAACTGTTCTTCCTTCCCTGACACTTCGTTTACAGATTAATTAGCTGTCCCTACATCACAATTGTTTGCACATACAGGATTTGAAGGTAATGCATTTAACAGCTATTAAAAAATGATAATTTTATGTTCAGAAAGCTACTGAAACCAAGTGGCTTTTAAAACTTAAAAATAGAGTTTTTCCAAATGCATTGAAGTCTAAATAACTAAACAATGCTTAGTCACTTCTAGCCACCCAAAGAAAGGTTTTTCTGGTGCAGTTTGTCTGTTCCAAACAAGCAGCAGGGCTGTATCTTTGAAAAAGAAAATAACCAATAACATCTCAGTTTGTAGTTAGAAAGTCACATCTAAGCAGCCCCCAAAGTAGCGAGACACCATCACCCATCACTTCAACACCTTATCTACAATAATCATAGACTAGCACAGAAATTGAGACCATCCAACACCAACAATCATTGTTAAATATACTCAAATCTAGTTTTTTTTTATTCTACAATTCCTTTTCCTTTCCAGTCTTCACATTGCACGCTAAGAAGATTCAGTACTGACCTTTCACGAGGGTTCACTATAATTATCTTTGGCTAGTAGCAATACTCCTTTCCCCGGTTGGCATAAAACCCCTACCCCTCGAGAACAGGGAAACTGAGACCAGCATTCTGTGTAAAATCACAGAACTGAAGAGTGAGCTCTGCTGCCTCTGGGCAGGGGGATACAGATTTCAGAGATGCAGGGCCTTGAACCATGAGGACAATTTGGCGTGCATGGACCTTTAACCATGGCATGCAATTTGGCAACGACTGCATGGGAAACAGCAGCACCAATTGATCTAATTCAGCAAAGTTTGGAGATCTGTGTTGCTACAGATTTGGGGAGAAGATTTCCATAAGCCCTCAGCCAGTTGCCAGTTTGGCTGTTCTGTATTTCCAACACAAAACTGAACTCCAGCATCCAGTAATAACGAGGTGGTGTAAGCGCACGCTCCCGCGTGCCTCCCGCCTGCCGTTTTCCCTTTCTGCAAGCTCCTTCCTGTCTCCAAGTGGCCTTCTCCTATCTCCTTCGCAATCAGAGAAGGCCGGACATCGCTTTGCTGAATGGGAGGAAGGCTCTGTAATTAACTGGATCCTTTGCTGTTTACATAAACACTTAAAATATACAGACAGCTGAAAGGTCAGCCTCAAATACCTAGTGGAAATTAAACCAAATATGAGGTGATTATTACAGAACACCGTTTAACTAATGATGTGCTGTCCTTCTAGAAAAAAAAATGAGTTTTTCTTTAAATACTCTTGCTATTTGCATTATTAGTCTAAATTAAATGAGTTTTAAATGCATTTAGCAAGTCAATCTATAAGCAGCACATAAAACAACAAAGCAAAGCTGCTTTCTGGGGCTTGCCCAGGATAGGACAGGGACATTCTGAGTATTTTTAAAACATTTGGACTGAATTGTCCGTTTTCTCCAACACTTGAAAAAAAAAATTTAATAAGTATTTTGATAAATAAGCTTTAAGGCTTATTTACTGAAATAAGCAATACTTTGGGAGCTTTTGAAAATGAATTTAAACCCTTAGTTATAAGTAGGGGAACTAAAGACTAATTAGAAAA
The DNA here is from genome assembly GCF_000705375.1 of Tinamus guttatus. Next base: position 361,333 of record NW_010587889.1, read on the forward strand.
ATCACAGGTAATTTGCAAATAACCTTGAAAAGGGCACCCGGTGTGCTTTGTCATCAAATTGCCATAAGACCTTTTCCTCTGCCAAAGAGGCTCAAATTTTCATGAGTGTTTTTTTTTTTTTTTTAATGTTTCAGGATATCTGCAAAAACAGAAAACAATTGGAGATTTATTCTGGATAAAGAAAACAAATTATCGTTAAATTACCATTAGCTAGGATCTGGAAGGACTTCAGTTCTGATTTATACCTCAGGCCTAGCAAGCCACACTCCCTCATCCATCTTCACAGCAAGGCTGGATCATTCTTGGCTTTAACCACTTACTTAAGCACCACTCAAGACTTCTGGCTTTAAACACCTGCTAAAAACCTTTCTAGTCAGGTCCTCGCCCAGTCATTGCTGACGATTCTGATCCAAAGAGTTAAGCAGTGTCACCAGTGAACAGCCTGCAACTGTGCCCACCACGGAGCTCAGACCTGACCAGCATTAGGCCAAAAGGTACATTCAGAAACTTGCCAAATCTTAACAAAAAAAAAAAAAAAAAAAGGGGTTAAAAGCAGAATTAAGAAACAATCGATAGAAATGCCTACCCGGAAAATTAGCTCAGCGTTAATAAAGCAATACATGTAAACACACATGGTCCTGTGCTGTGCTTTCTATTAACAGTTAAGTGGTCATGTTTACACATGGGCATCTTCACAGCAAAGGAAATGTGAGTTTATTCAGCTGAATGTAACCAAAATGCTTTAAGAGTTTTCTTGAAATACTTTTGACTGTAAAAGGAAACCTACATTGCACTGACACAGAGATGCAAAGTAGCAGAGCAGCATCTTGCCTACCTACCCACTTAATATGCTATAATTAGAGATGAGGAGGCAGTGGTAACATCTAAGCTAGGTTTGATACAGGATACTAATTTGAACTCGAAATAAAGCACTAGGTATAGAAAGAACTGAGTTATACACTTAAAATTGCAAAATGAAACACATTACTTACGGAATTTCCCTCAAAGCAGGTTCCAAGGTCCAATATTTGGATGACATTTAAATATAGACATATAGTACACATATATATATTGCCTTTGCAAAGCCTGGGCTACAACTAAAGCAGAACTAACCTTTCTAGTTTTTACCTACGTCTTCAATGCCATAAGCACTGCAGGATGCAATGCCATTCCCCTCATTTTCTTCTAACGTGAAACAGAAAAAAAGAGATATTTTGTTGGAGAATTCACCATGTTGCCTTATGTGATGCAGGTGGGAAATGTTAGAGAAGACACTTGCCTCCGACAGTTGCTCCTGAGTTTTGTCTTTCAGCTGCTGTGCCATGACGGATTTTAAATTTTGATAATCCCTTTTTAGCCCTTTCAGACTAAGGTCATAAAATGGCAGAGCTCAAACAAAACCGGGTCCTGTCGGCCCATGTTCATACAAATAGCCCAAACCAAGATGATTTATTTACAACAGTTAATACAATTGGTAGTAACGACTTTATAGGCAACCTCTAAGTGCAGGCGAGATGAAAAATTTACTAAATTGGAGTATAAAAATTCATAAGAAAATGTACAGAATCAATATTTCATGGGCCTTGCTTTACCTTGCCTTACACAAATCTACTCCAGAGCTCACATTAAAATTTAAACCAGCTTCGTGCGACAAGTTCAAATGCTGGGGCTGTTTCATATTAGTTTAACTTCGGAGGGTATTTTTTGTTTTGTTTGTTTCATAAATTGGAAAAAAGCACTTAGGGATCCGTACTGTTTTTGAGTGCTTGTGTGCTTTTTTTCCCTATTTTCCTCCCTTCTTTTACGAATAAACTAATCGCTGGCATAAATAGGAGGAACATTGTTTAAGAAATATAATCCTACAATACCTTTGAATTCTCTTTAATACAGCATAGATGATGGTGCTTGGAAAAAATACATGGAAAATACTCTGAAAGACACCAGTGCTGGGGGTGGACATGAAAAAAATAATAAAACCAAAAATCACAAGACAGAGGGTTAATTTTTTTTTCAGAGAGTAACAGCATTTGCACAGGAATGTAAAGAAGGGGCTATGTCTGTAAGAGCACTTAGCACCTGACTTTAAAATCCACTGCGCTCCAAGCAGCTAAGGACAATCCCGGGAAATCCACCCGCTGAATTTAGGTGCTGCAGCACATGAAACACCTGCTGCCAACGGCAGACCCCTCACACCGCTGCACAACTGAGACTGTTCTTGTGCAATGGTGGTTGCAGGCTCTTCTACTTGAGCAAGCTCACGGTGGAGATCGACCCTATCAACGTTCACTCCATGAGAGGGGCCAAGTCCTCAACTGGTCTTGCAAGAATGAAACTCCCCTCCCTGCAAAGATGCCCATTCACAGTGAGATTTAAATGTAACAGCATGAGGTTGTTGTGAGAAATGAAGAGCTGATGTTTTATTCCATGGGTTATTCACAGGCATGTGCAAGTCCTGTCCTTTGAATCAGCCCTCCTGATCCTGTTTGCAGGATCTCGTTGAAGTTTTATGCACCTCTTATCTTGACATAAACCAGTTGGTCCAGAGCAACAAGCAAGATGTCTCTGTCTTTGAAGATAACAGAAAAGAATGATTAAAAATCAGCTCCTTGATGTTTGCATATGGTTCACAAATAATAGAGGGAAAAGATGAAGACCAAATAAAAAAAAAACACTATTTTACTTGTGCCTGCACCCTCATATACATTCAGTTGTGATTAACTACAAATTGGAAAAAGAAAAATCACAAATGTTTTTGGAGGACACAAAGTACACCTGAAAAGGGGTATCTGCACCATCACACTAATAATTTCCACTAGATTATCTTCATCAGCTTGAGTAAATGTGGGGCCAGATTTTCAGTTTAGCTGAGCAATTGTGTGTGAAAACAGGGTTAATTTAAGCAAGTAACTGATTCGAAGAAACTGATCTGTGTGCACAGTTTAGGGGCAAAAATGACTTTGTAAACTCTTTGAATTATTTGACTCTCTAGGGTCATTTTGACTTACTTCTTGACAGCATCCTACTGGACAATATGTCTATATTCTACTAGTTATTCCTTGCTTCTTAAACATTATCCGAATACTGAAAATAATTCTTACCGGTACAAACAAGTGTCTAAGAGAAATTTAATGGTCACTTACTTTCTGAAGTTATCAGCAGACTTCAGCATTTTAGCAAAAAATGGTGATCATTTATTACTTATTATACTGTAATTCATTAAGGCTGTAAGAAATATTTAGATACTTAATTGGCATTTAACAAGATAGCTATAGAGAGTAAATGAGACATTAAATCCTCTTCTAAAATGCCCATTAGCTTTGCTTTGGAAATTAATTGATCTAATTCACTTGCTGTAAACTACTCCGTGCCAGTTTCGAACTTCGAGGTATTAGTAACAGACAAAATCAGGGATAGTGGATGTCCTCACGTACAGTTATGCCAAAGGTTAGTAAGTTGGGCACCTGCATTGCTGAAACTAATGGATAGAGCAATAGGAAAAATGTCTCTCGGATGCAGCCATCCACCCCTGGAATCTCCATCACGGCCACGATTCTCATGAGCATCACCCACGATGCAAAATGGGGATCTGAAAGCTGCACAGAGCTTTAGAGCTGCAACTACTACCCCATTTACACACACACTTGTTCTGCTAAAGCCTCATGTCGGCCTGCAACTCTAACTGAAACTCTCGAACTTGGGAGAATTTCTACTTTTAGAAGTGCTCTACTTATAAAGCCCACCTGGCCTTCAGATGCCTGCAAATTTTTTTCAAATGCACTTTTTCACAAACTTTCATTTTCAGACTGCATTTCCTCCTTTTTGCTCCCCTAGATATTCTTATTTTAATGCCTGAAATTACAATATGCAGCAGGGTACAAACATAACAGCTTTCACAACCCTTGGCTAGCTTCTGCATGCAACCAGTATAAACCAATGTGGGAAATTGCAGGAGACCTAAGTCTCCCACTAAAGCCTCTGTTGGTCCTTCACATCTGCACGTGCAGACAATTCTACTAATCACAACACTATGTATGAGCAATATTCTTGGTTAATAAAATGCTTTGAGGTTCATCAGCTTCTATCTAATAAATATTAAATACTTTTTATATTTTCAGCGAGCATTTCCAGACAAATTACTGCTTTTTAGGATTAAAAACAAACAAAAAAGGACACACCTTGGTTTATCCACACTTAGATATGTATTTTGATAAAATATCTATTCTTCTAAAATCTTGAGTGAACTTTGATAAATTTTCAAGGAATGGAGGAAACCATTGGGGCATTGAAAGCTCTCAATAACACTACCAGCAATACTAAACCCTGCCCACAATTAATATTTTTGATTCAAAAGGCTATTCTCAAACTGAATCCTGCGGTATATCATGAGATGATATCTTTGCCTCAGTCTATATTTTTTTTAATCAGACATAAAGAATATGTTTAAGAAACAGATAGAGCAGCTATTTAAGGCCAGGATGCAAATTCTTTTCATGGTTCTGGAAGTATTTTTAGGCCTTAAAATAATGCTAAATTCCCCGAAACAAACAGCTCCCTCCAATGTTGCAGTTAAGTACATCAAGTCACGTCTCCAATATATTAGTAGCTGGGAACACCATGAGCTGCAATTTCTAGCTAATACGGCCATGTCAAAGAAAGGCACGATCATAACAGCAAAATTCACCTTTGGACAGGGTGACTTCTCATCCTGCCATGGGAGAGGGCTGCAATAAGAGGCCAGGAAGGACACAGTTTTGCTGGCTCTGCTAGAGGAAGTTTGCCAAGGAGGTTCGCCAGTGGCCCAACACGGACAAAACCTCCGAGAGCGGACAAGGCCATAGGTGGGTATTTCTGTCAAGGACTGTTTACAGGTTATGAAGGGCAGCTCTTCCTCTGGTGCACATAAATCTTGCTGGGCTGCCGGCGGCACAGCCCTACCCGCGTCTGCCCGCGGAGGAACGGGCTCCTTCCAACCCAAGAGCCGCTTCACGGACACGATCGGGGCAATTCAGACCCAGCCAACCATCTTTGGCTGGTAGGGTGACAGTCTTCAGAGATTGTTTTTTCCTCCAGGGGAGCATTGAGGACCTGCAGCTGCACTTTTTAGGCGGTTCATTAGCACCAGCAGCACCACAGCAGCTCTTGATGCCTGCTGTGAAGAACTTCTCCAGTTAAAGAGAAAAGTGCTAAGGGCTTAGCAAGAAGATGCTCCCAATATACTGAAAAGACACTATACAGCCTAACTTCTGTGAAACACTCAGCAAGATTTGTTTTAATAGCATTAAAACAAGGCCTCCAACTAACAACTGATTGCATTCTTTCCCAAAAAAAATCGATGTGCAGTAGAAGACCTGCATCTAGCTGACCCTGGCAGTTTTTCCCATCTGCCAAGTTCTGTGTGTGCCCTCTTTTCAAAAGGCATCCCAAGGTATTTGGGGGTTAAACCTGTCCTCTCAAGATCCTTCTCAGATGCCATCCCAGCTCATAATCAATTTGACACAGATGTTGTTCAGGGGATCTGGGTTACTCTTTCTGGTAACGCAGCCCATTTGAGAGACAGGAGACTACTGCAGCAGCCCCATCAGAACCTCTACCAAGTCTGCTACTGAATCTCTGAATTAAACATTTAGAGCTGCAATTAAATCAGAAAAAAAAAAGTCAGCAAATTGATGCTTACAAAACTTCATAGCTAATTCATAAACTTTTTTTTTTTATTTATTCTAGCTCCCATTTTAACTACTCCAATTTGTAGAAGGAGCGCACCTCAGATTGTGCAGGGCAATGTATCAGAATTTGCCTAGGGACAGGTAGTGAAAAATGCAAAAGGCTGAGCTGACATCACTGGGCTAATTTCTGACATGTATCTTGTTTTAAACAGCTGCTCAGAAAATTAGGGACATTTATTTTTTAAAAGTTTGTCACTGTGTGTGTCTGTCACAAGCATGCTCTTCCACAAGTGCTTATATTTTTCTTTTCTGCAGGAAGCAATCTGGACTGAAATGTTCACAGAAAGCACCCAGGTATGTAGATGCAGAAAAACTTCACTAAACTGGTGCAAATATATCCCTGTACCCATAGTTCGATATTCTTTTCATGCTGGATGCACAGAAACTACATCTCCGTTCAGGTGGCCAAGTAAATCCTCGCCAGACACCTATGTAAGTGGCTGGATTTTCAGAGATACTAAAAATAAACATCTGCAATGGTTTTATTCTACCTCTGCCGGAGTCAGTGCTAAGTTCAGGGCTGAATACAGCCCAGTGCAAGTTTTGCTGAAAATAAGTAGTTTCAGTTCACTGTGGTTCATGGGAAGGCTGTTCTGTTTTCATCTGAGCCTGCAACCCTCGAATTTCAGAGGCTTTAAAAACAACTTCAGGCAAAAACCAGCAATCAAATCATGTAGAGCCCATGCACAAACAGTCTGTGGTTTGCAACATAGGTTCACACAAAATCTGAGTGAGGGCTTTCCACCAAAAACTAGACTGAGATTTGACTTTGTAAAAAAGCACAAGAAGTTTCAGAATATAAGCTCCACATTCACCAGCTCACATGCACACACGCTCTTTCAAGACAATTTTAACTATAATCCAGACTGTGATTCCAAGCAGAATGAGTATCAAAGAATTTAGGGTGCATGGGAACACTACCTGCAACTCTAAC
>NW_010587889.1:374053-417712 GCF_000705375.1 Tinamus guttatus
TCTGAATTGTAATCTCAGAGCCAGATTAAAAGTAAATCTATTGACATTAATAGTTACAGAAGATTTAAGATTAGCTTAAGCAAGGTCAGAATCAGCATGTAGGTTCTGGGCCCAGAAATGCTACAGACTCCCACTGTGATCTTGGGCAAAATCCACGCAGTGACAGAATGATTCCATGGGGTGATTTTAGGAGCTTTGAATTTTAGATGACTACATTAAGCAATCTGAAAGAAAGGAACCACACAAAATGTGTACTTAAAGTGCTCTGAAAATCGTGAGCTTAGCTCTTCTATGATTTAGTTCTCTCACCTTTTAAAAAGTTATCATCGTTACAATGATGGCCTTTTTCATAACAGTGGCATATTTTTTTAATTCTTTACCAAGAGCAAATTACTTAAAGATTCTCAAGAGGCACTGCAGAAGCTTAAAATTACATTTAATTTATCAGTACTTATTGAAATACATCAATTTTCATTAACATAGACTAGAATAATAGGGAATATATATATTCCCTTTCTATATATAAAGACATATATATAATTTCCTTTCACTCTCTCTCTCTATATATATATTCCCTTTCTCTCCACATATATTTACTCCATTTCTCTCTCACATACTCTTTTTTTTACATATTTATACACAAAAGCAAGCACACTAGAGGAAAAATAAGTCTTACTCCTTTCCTCATACTTCCCTCGCTAGCCGAGCATTTACAAGTCATGACAAACCTCCTTCAAGCAAACTAGGACTGCTCAGAATGCATTTTTATCCACTTTTGAAAATAGAGTACAGTATATTCCTGGCCTTAAACTACCAATAGTCATGGCTGGGTCAACTTAAAAGTTATGTGGGGTTTCCTTGTTTGTTTTTTTGTTTGTTTTGTACAAAAATCTACAAATTAGCATTTTTAAGTATTTTTGTATCATGACTTAAGTAGTCTAAATTACGGTTTGCAATCTAACACTCAAAACACACAAAAGTTTAACTATTAAATTCTCACTTTCGGTAACAGAAAATGGCATGATGACAAATCAGGTATTTTGGTTCACAAGAAAAGCTTCCTAGGGGGTTCCAGAAACCTTCCAAAGAAGGAATGTTCCAAATCTCTTCCAAAGAAATTTGACAACAGTGGCTATGAGCCAGTGACAGTAACCCTCAGTTGTGAAAACAAGACTACTACAGACAAAGCATATTGTGCCTCTAAAACTCAAGCTTAGTGGGAACCATATTTGGTTCGTAAGAAAAAAAAGAGAGGTAAGAGACATAGATAGTTTTCCCAAGGGAAGGGGGAAGCTGTGGAGCTTCAAGTCAGTGGGATGGAACACACCCCAGTCTGCAAAAACTGAAATGAACCACATGAGTGTGATATAAACATCTTCCAACTATCTCTTACTTATCCCCCTTCTGCCATAAAGCCACTATAATGCCTATTGATGCTTTAATTGCCACACACTTTACCTTCATACTTCATCTTGACATAGCACTTAAAATCTGAGCTTGCCTGTGGGGTTGTTTTCAATTCTGAAAGGAGATGAAGCCACCTAAAGGCCGTAGCTCTAGATATGCCACCAACTTTGATCTTTCTATGGGATGCAGACAGATGAAGCGAACGATCGCTTCCCCAGCGGTAGAAACAATTTTTACTTCATTCCTGCAGCAACAGGAGTCAAAATGGTAACAAAAGCACCTACATTTTATTAAGCAGATCATAGCCTAGCCTAGTTCAAGATCTCAAGAGACTTTACATTTATCTTACCCAGAAATACTTTGAAAAGTCTTGGAGCAATTTGATTAGAGAGGGGTAAGGAAGATAGTCCACATGCGCTGTCTGTGGAAAGAGTACAAGTAGAATTGGTTAATAATATAAAAAGAACCACATGATGAACTCTGAGGGCAGTACTCCCACCTTCCCAGCAGCGCAAGAGGGGTGGGGGATGTTTCAAAATGCCTTCCTTTGGCTCAGATTTTATATCATAAATTGACTTGTATCTCACGGGAGTAACAAGCATAACACAAATAAAATAACTGCTTGTGATGAGCAAACAACATCAAAGCGAGCTAGCGTGTTTATCTTGAACATGGGGTTCCCATCAGAGCACAGAGGAGCTGAGTTCAGTTTCCAAGAGGACATCTCTCTGCCAGAGCACAGCCATGAGCATTTCAGAGGGCTAGGGGAGAGGTCTATCATCAAACCCATTTGAGAGTCAAGGTTTTTGCTGTGTTGCAAGTATGCTTCAGGATGCCACCATGAGCACAGTGGATAGGACTTCTCTTAAACAAACAAGAGGTGGTTTTGGGAGGAAGGCTCAAAGGAAGCAGCCCTTGCAGCTTGCAGGGCCTGTGCCTTGAACACTGTCCATCTTCAGGGCCCCCTCCTTGGCCTGGAGCTGCAGGAAGTGCCTCAAAGATACGTCTGCACCCAAAACAAAACCGGGGATTAGCTTTGAAACCAAAGCTCATCAATGCTTACAAATAAATAATGTTTTATATGTCCATCAACCTAAGACCTATTTGTTACAAAACCAATAAAGGATGTCTCAGCAAAACACAGAAAAGGAAACGCAAATAATAAATTGAGGTAACATGGTTCACCTATAAAACTAATGCCCTCATCCTATCCTATGACTCATCTTTCTCAGCACAGGGACAAGGGGTTTCACAGTTAATATGGAAGAAGCAGTTCAAAGAATTATCTCTGGCTGCAGACCCATATAGGTATGAAGTGCCCAATTTATATCATAAACAGGGCTGCAGTCATGCAAGGGCAACCTTATTAGTGCAATGCTGGGAAAGGTAACAAGAGGTCAACCTGTGACATCAAGGATAAGCAAATGAGTGGCGTGGTTCAAAAGGATCTTTTAAAGCTTTTTATGCTTCAGTCACAAAACACTTCCCTTACTAAAGGGCAGATGGAGTTGTCTTCAATTCCTACAGGAGAGAATTCCTAAGGAAGCCAAAGTTCTGCAAGAATGGCAAGGAGTTCTTTAACTTATTCTGCTACTCGCTGACTCCACCTTAATCAGAATATATTAAATAAAATGTATGGATGCTGGAGACTGGAATGCTGCAGTTCATAACTACAATTAACCACTATTAATTAATAGCTGAAAGATAAATGAGCCATGGGATACATTTATTCCTGGGTTGGGAGTATTTAAATTCACAGTAGGATGCCAGGCCATTTTTCACTGCAGTGAATTAAAGGAAGTGCGAATCAAAGCTCAATGTTGAAAGTTGCAGGAGGCACTTCCAGTTCTGCTTGGTGAAGGAGGAACAGAACGACAGATGCCCAGAAATATCACTGGAGGATCAGACAGAAAGTGACAGCATTTCCTATTTGGAGAGATGCAAACTAGGTCTCAAACCTTCCACTGGCATTCCTCAATTCCAGCTCTTCAGAGTGGGCAAGGAGCATGGATTTCCCAGAGGCTGCACAACACAGATTCTTCTCTTCAAAGGCTGTCTTTGCTAACTGGAGTTTGTTAAAAACTGGAACTCATGCACCTACGGAAACTCCAGAATTTCTTCATTTGATTGTACTTCCTAATTAGGATGAAAATAAAATGTTTGTCAAAGTGACAGGGTAGAGCAGAAAGTTCCAAAAAAGATACTGAAGAGAGCAGAAATATTTTGTTTCACATCTGATGTTCATATAAAGTGTTTAAATGTGCCCAAATTGAACCAATTAAGATTCCACTCAACACTGAAGTGCATCTTCTTCAAACAGTGTCATGTTTCACAGGAGCTAGAGTTCATGGCCCCAGTTCTCCTGTGTACATGATGTTATACCTCTCTTGCAAAAACCTTTGATTTTGAGAAAAATATTTCTATCAAAAGGCTTTCAAAACAAAGTTCTCAAATAGCCATATTTCTAGAGCTTCATTCTAGAAAAGGATCTCAAAACTCTCACAAAATGATGCTATCTTGTGGGGTTTGTAGTATCTCTTGCTTCTTTTGGGATCAAAAACACCAGCTCCAATGGACTACTCTGATACTTCTACTACCCCAATCGCATCATTCAGAGAAGTGTAAAATTGAAAAATATTTGCATATTTGAATATATTGCTAACTTTTTACTTCAAAGTTTTTCAGCCCAAGATTTAAATGAAGGTTTGAAACGATTCTTCTTGAAAAACCTCCTTGTCTTGTCATCATAGGATCTTCTCAGCGTCTAAGAATGTTGTGGTAGTAAAACACTTCAATGATAAAAAGCCTTTAAGAAGCCAAGACATAGTTTTTGCTCAAACAAAACTATCATTGACTCTGTATAATTTTAATGTGCGTTACTATGCTGCACTAAAGAGCTTAAGTATTCCCCACTGATCCCCCAATAATACGCAGATGTTATCAATTCATGCAGGAAATACCCAATCTGCTCCTTCTCTATTTGTTTTCAGTGGAAATTGAGGAGGAATATGCATTTAATTACTGATGTGAATTCTCAGGAGAATATGGTTTCATTAACACTAGGACCATAGCACAGTGCATTATTTTTACCTATAAGAAAAAAAAAAAAAAAAAAACACACTCCTTACCTTGATATCACAAGACTGAAACAGGAATTACTTTGTCAGGAGGCATTTGGCTATAAAGATAAAATGCCCTTGGCTATAAGGAATTACTTTGTTTTCAGCCTCAGTTTAGGATGTCAAGTCTGATACCACCACATAGTGCATGGGAGAAAAAGGGTTCTCTTTCAAGACCGAGAAATACTGCCTTACTGGAACTAAAATATCACCATATTAGCAAAGAAAACAAAGAAAGTAGCTGACAAAATATCTTTTGTACCTAGCAAGCTTGGGTACCTTAGGTTAAATTCTGCTACCTTGTTAGGAAACAGACTCAAGCTGCCTTCTGATTTTCTCTGCTTCTTCAGTGAAGTAAGAACACACTGATTTATCGTCATTAGCCTCCCAAGAAAGGGCAAGTATTAGTTAATGCCAGTAAAATCTTGTCATTGGGGCCTCTCTTCCAATCCTGATGTCAATAAAATTTCATTTCTCAGCTGCAACAAGAAGAAACACAAACTGAGAGCATTATAGATTAACCTGGAATACAGTTCTTTCCAGAAAATGCACTGCACAAGGCAATGTTAAAAGGACACAACTGAGCACATTGGTGTTCATTCTTAACCTCATCACATTATCTCCAGTAGCACAACCAAACGTAATTACAGCCAGCAGCAAAAGGAAAATCAAGATCACAGACTCAATCCTGATTAAAATAAATAAATACAGAAAATATATGAAGCATATGGGCACTGAAGAACAGCATATGGATCACGTCCTGAAGTACAAGGCCTACCATATGCTTGCAGAGCCTGGTTCAAAGGAAAACCTTCCTCCCTCCTCCCGATGTCTTTGGCTAGGTCACGATTCAGCTGCCTCCCAACATCTTGTGGCATTGAGCAAGTTTGCTTTAGAATAATAAAGCAAGTTTCAGCTCAGCATGGGGAGAATCTCAGGTAGAAAATAGACAGATGGCTGGTCCTAGTTAAGCAGGCAGAGCCTGAAAGGAAGCATTCCCCTTTGCCTTCTCTCAGACCAATCCTTACGTTGTGTCCTCTACCAGCTGTATACATCCAACCCTCTTTACCTTCTGTTTCCTTACGAAAACAGTTCTTAATTTTTTTGACCTCTCGTGCTGACCTGTGAGCCCTGCAGGGAATGTTAATGAGCTGTTAACATTGCTTGGGGGATGGCATCCAACCAGTTCCCCGAGTTCTTTAAACTCTTCCTACCCCAACCCCTGTTTGTTCATGCTTGCCTGGCGCTAACCAAGCCCATCTGCCCGTAGATGTCTAGCATATGCTCCGTGCCTGGCACTGCCCCGCAGGAAACGATGCCTTGCAGCTTGTGCAGTGTCTGGCACATGATAAGGACAATTTAGATAGCAATCAAGGAACAGGATTGCTCAAGTGCGGGGATAGAAAAGGAAGAAGGAGACAACGATGCCTGGGTCCAAGAGAGAGGATTTCCTGCCACGCTGCAAATGCAGTGATGAAGGGAAGAGACAGACTGCCCTAAATGAATGCAAAGCTGACTTTAGGAACTTAAAAGACTCAGGAAGCATTGAGGTCTGTTTCACTGTATGAATTTCACGGACATCATACATGAAATTTATTTGTAATTAACAGTCGTGTCAGCATGATCAAGGGGAGCAAAGACAAAAGCTCCCAGCTCTGAGGAGACTTACGTTTTCCAACAGATTGGGCTAGGGAACCACGCTGGGTCTTGGCTTTTTCCGCACACGGGAGCAGCGTGTGCTCCGGGCGAGTAGTTGCTGCTGACAGCAGCACTGATGCTCGCCAGCTGTGGGGCTATCAGAGCTCCTCACCCCCAGCAGCCCTCGAGGAGGCAGCACAAGGGCTGACACATAAGCTGACCATATGTCCAAGCAGTTTAGGGGAGGGAAGGGTTCCTCTCCTGGTGACTGCACAGAGACCTTTGGATTCTGGTACGGGACAATATCAAGTCTCCCATTTAAGCCACGGCTCCTTACACAACACGTATAGCAGCAAAAACTCAAGCTTTGGGTCAGTCTTCCTTACCAGGAGGAATGGCTGTCCACTCTGGGTCACTACAGGCTTGTCAAACCTGAGCAATCAAAAAGAAAAACATTAAAACAAACCTCAAGACTTAAAGGCCATGAAACTAGTCTGAAAATCATTAGGTTCTAAAATAAGCCACGTCTTCTTGTTTGAGTTTAAAATCATTAATTTTCCTAGAGTTCCTAAATTTTCTGTTCCATCTGAAAAGACCAGATATCCACCTAACTCTATAGTGCCAAGAGCTGCCTTCACGAAAAGCACTAAGCAAACCAAGGTAAGACTGACATTTATCCATACAACCACTGTCTGTTTAGCATACAATATTCATGTTGATGTGGTAAATTTGCATTTCCTGCCTTATGCTGTGGATTCAAATGGCTTTAAAATTGCATTAAGATGGGGGCTTTTATTATTAATTTCCCTGTTTGTTTTGGAGATGCTCTTAAAGAAGAAAGGAGACAGAGAGATCTACAAGTACTGAAACAGAAAAGCTGAAAGTTCTAGACGCTGAATTATTCTCATGTTACAAGAAAAAAAATGCTAGAAGCTTAAAGAAGCCATAACTAAAGCCAGGATAAAATTTCATTTTGAAGATTTTTGAATCTTGGAGGCTTATTCAGATAGGATTAGCCCTCAAAACACAATACTCTGGAGTCAAGTTCCTTTCCAGTTGTGTGCTCATCCCTTAATTTGGGGGGGAATAGAGTTTGCTGCCTTGTTCCTGACAAATACGTGTGTCTATCTTGCACAGACAGACTTGCCTTCCTCACAGCTTTATGCACAGTGACCCAGGTTGCCTTCACACACTCCCCAACATGTTGCAGGAGAAAGAAGAAAACCTCCAAGCGAGCCAAGAAAAACAAAGCATGGTAACGGAAGGAGACCTACAGCCACGGAAATCAATCCCTTCAGAAAGGCAAAGCTACAACAGAGTCAAAATTTTGACACAAAAGTTCACTACTTTATCATGCTCCCCTTTGGAATTACAATTTCCAAACATTTTTTAGACTGCTTCACAAAACACATTGTTCTTGTATTTAAGAACCTGACATGGCATGAAACAGTAAAAAGCAAACCCACTCCTGTATTACTAGAAATAGCTCTTAGGATAATATATTCTAATATATTGGTATATGAAATATAACATCTCCATTTCTTGCATAGATCAAAACTCTAGACAAATCCCAGTTTCCAGTAACACTTAGTCAGAAACTCACATAATCAATGCATAATGTGTGAATTTCAAAGGACCCATCTTAATCCTGTTAACACAAAAGTAAAATGTACGAGAAGTATAAAAAAATTACTGTACCTAAACTCTGTTAGTTGCCCAGAACAAGTCAAAGTCTAAGAGTCTCCCAATGAAATATGTTCATCTTCTGGACAGTAAACCCACTAAACAAAGAGTTTGTTGAACAGATTTGTTTATTTTTCCAACAGAAGTTAGTCTCTTATTTTAAAAGAATAACTGTGAAAGTTTTTAAGTGAAATGCATCACTCAGCTCTGGCTGACTAGCTCACATTTCCTAGGTCTTTTTGACTGCTAATAAAGAGATTCTTCCAAGTTACTACAAATAAGTTACCCTGTCTTAGTTTAAGCAAGTAAAAATACATATATACCACTGAAATTTAGTAAATTAGTTTGAATTTAAAATATGTATGCAATAAGATCACGGAGTTTTACTTGCTTCTTGTTCACGGTGAAGACTTGCCAGATTGCAAGGGAGGAAGTATGAAGTCATAAGAAAAGCATTAATAACCAGAACTCCAAATCCATAGTTTATTTTCAGCTCTGCTGTAGGCTCGCCACACAGCCTTGTAGGAAAGAAATGTCTTCATTTCTTCATAAAATACAAATCCTAACTTATCTATTAAACAGAATACCACAATATCTAATTAAAAAGACTTTCAGATCTTTAGAAGAAAGAAGGTCCATATATGTGTGAGCATTTATAAAGTCACAGATCGCATTTTCATAGCTTGACCCTGTGTGCAGACCCCCACGCAGGTGCAAATATCTCTGGATGTCTAATACAGTAAAGAATCAAGGTTTCATTTCAATTTGAAATCAAAAGGGGAAATAATCTGTAAAAATCTGTGCTTGTTGAGTAGAGAATAAAGAAAATCCGTACGTAACTTAGAGGGAGCAATAGCAGAAGTTGGAAGATGTCCACATGAAAACTTAGCTCAATTGGAAGATCAATTCATTCCATACCTATCTATAAAATAGAGTTGCTTTCTCCAGGGAAGTACTTTTTCCTGTTGTCAAGGCAACCAGATCAAACAAAACTACAGCAGTCCCACAGATTGTACCCCGCCGGAACCAAGTGAAACGTGAACTTCAGAAGTTAGAGCGGGGCATCGCGAACCGTATTCAGTAGGTCAACAGTAAAACCACAGAGGAAAAACACAAGCCTTTCTCACACAAAACAAGATCTCACCAATGAAGGAAGAAATATCCGCTGTTAAAAATGTTTTCCTGGAAGGCTGGAGAGATTTGCAAAGAAGCCAACTAAGCCTTACACAAATAGATCTGGGGTTGGAGGGACGGGTGCGTGGGTGCGCGTGCCGGGAGTACAGAACATCTCGCGTAACTCGAGTTAGGAGGAGTGACTGGGCAGAAGCCAGACCTGGATTATCTCAAACTGATAGAGCACACGTGTTTAGAGAGAAGAACGAGTGCCAAATATACGGTTCCTCTCTTCCATAAAACATAAGGTGTTTTATTTCTGCATCAGATGTTTCAAACACAATTGACTTCTATTAAGTTTCAATGTAAACCACTTTGCTTTCCTAATGTAGCATGAACTTTAACTATGGCCATTTCAGAGACATTGCCTGGATACCATATTACCAAACAAAAGGATATGCTCTTGCTGTCTCTCTCAAAAATACCTTTTCCTGTCTCATCCTATAGGTAACCTAGAGTTTTTTCAAATTTTCAGCTCTTTCTGATATATACTTGCACATGTTCTATAGCATTTTTTTTCCAAGTATATTTATAATAACTCTTATGCTGGCTTTGTATTATTTCATAGGACTCAAGTAAAAAAGTAGCAAAATAACTTACAACTAGAAGATATTTTCCATCTTGCAGTAAGTATTTTATGGGTATCAGGAAAGAATTTCACTCCCTTGGTGAAGGTCAGCTAATCAAGCACTATTTGCAGGGGGCAGCACAGTTGCATTAAAATACTCCTGGCAGAAGACTCGTACTGTTCTGCATTCAGGACAATTACTGGAATATACATCCCATTGCAATACTAATCAAAAACCATGACAGTATGAAGGATTTCATTTAATCAGGCAGTGAGAATGGCTGCTGATTAGCTGGCTACTTCTGGCTCACAGGCTAAAACGTGATCACAGGTTTTCTAACAGCAAATTATAGGTAAAGCCAAGGCAAAGTCAGTAATTTCAGCTGGCAACGCTTCACGGGACTCCTTTCTTCAGTTTTGACTCATAACAACTTCATGCAGCCCGAGCTCCAGCTTTGCAATTCAAAACTTCCCGAGAGAAAGCTGGATGCCCAAGTCACGATGAAAGTGCTGCATGTTCCTTACAAGGGCTCTGGTGACAGTCACTTTAGGTGCAGGTCTGTACTACTGTTGAATTCTTTGGTCCACCTTTTGCAGTTTGCATTTTGCCTGCTTTTCACACAATTAACTCCCCTCTTTCCTCAAAGAAAGAGACCATTCTGTAAGGAACTTCTGTGATTTCTTTTATAAATAATCTTCTTTCCCTTGCATCAAATTTGCTATGCTCTGTATCACCAAAGGGCTCCTGGAAAGTGCAACAAGCCAGTCCATGAGGGCCAAAATATGTCCAGACTGACATGTATTACTTGAGTGTGGTTTCTCCAAGCTATGCCTCTGTCCGTCCTGCCTGCCCAGATGACAGCGGCACACATATCCATACCATATCACCCCACACCAATGATCCTAGGAGGCAATAGTTTCCCAGTCTCAGTTCCCAGAGCATTTCAAGGACCTCCAACAAATCCAGAACTGACCAAGAAGTGGCATAAAGCACTTGAGGAACAAGCGAGTCCTCTGAAAGCACATTCACTTCCTCCTAGGATAAAAACTGCTAAGGGGACATACGTAAGCTTTCCTTGCCCTCTGAACTAGGTATAGCCCATAGTAAAACAGAAGAGGAAAACGATGCCCTGTGGCAGGAGCCTGCAGCAGCTGCAAGAGCCAGCGAGCAGGGAGCCCGCCGCGCGATGGATGGAGTGTGAAATCCGTTCCGCCATGCGCACCCGCTCCCGGCGGATCGGCCTTCCGGAGGGCTGCGGCACATCAGCGCCTCCCGCCGCTAACTCGCCGTGGAGGTGCGAGCACGAGCGACTGCCCCGCACTGCTCCCTGGCTCTGAGGGGCCTGAATCGAACCAGCAGGCAGATCTACAGGGAGGAGAGGCGAAGCTGTGGAGAGGGGAATGAACCGACCGCGTCACCTTTTGCTGCTGCTCGTGGGGGCTAATGATGGAGCTGGCAGGGGTGCCCGCAGCGGGAAGGCCACATTATTAACGCTGGCACCGAGAGCAAGCTGACTGCAAGCTGCAGGAGCGGCTGCCCAACTGGCACAGCCTCTCCCCACACTTGGCTGCAGCCCCACAGCAGATGTCTGAGGGGTTGGTGTTTCTTTTCCTGTCCCCCCTCCCCTTTTGCATGACCTCATGCCAGAGATTATATGCACCAGCGCCAAGGTAAAGGTTCTCAATGGGTCAAAGAAACATCCTTAATAGGACATTGCTTTCAAACGTCTCTACTTTTAAGCAGTACTTTGGGGCTATGAAGGAGCACCCAGTCTTGTGAGGGGGCACAGAGAACTGTATAACCATTCAACTGTAATTATAGTAATCTACTATAGTCAGTGCAAAAAAACAATGGCCTTTCCTCTCTTGTTATTCTGAATCATTTGTAGATGTTCATGTTTTAATCATATTTTTCCACATGAATCAATACGAGATAGAACGACAGAGAGATAATTATGTGCGCTGAGCAAATATCCTACCTAGCGGCGGCGGCGCGGGGAGGGGCTGCTGGTAATTAACGAGGCTCTGCCACCGCTCGTCAAGCGCAAGCAGCTCTTTAAGGGCACGCCATCATTTCACATCCCGAGCTCCCTGAAATCTAACACATTGGGAAAGGAAATAATCAAGTTTGGCATCATTTCTTGCAGTATCAGGTTCTGAGGAGCAAGCCTAGGGGTTTGCACCTTGCATGCAAGAGTTCATTGGCTTCCAGTTGCGCTGAGAACACAAAGGTCGGTCCCGGTTCCTTCAAAGAGCGGATCAAGGAGCACAGTCTTCCCAAGGAGATGTGCAATTATAAGGAAGGGATATGGCTGTATGGCTGAAATGCAAAATGTTTATTTCAGCTCATTTCTCATTCTCAGTTGTGGGCCTGAAGGTGAAAACTCAGAAAAGTCTCGCTTGCCCACCACTGAGACAATGCAATAAAATCGCCAAGGTTTGGAGCAGAGAATCCACATTTCAGAGGTTACCCCCAAGGATTTTCTGTGCATGGAGACCTGAGGGAAGTTTAAACAAAAAACAAAACACAATCCTTCTCATACAGATCCCAGGGCAAGTGGAAAGATGACCACCAATCTCCTAAAATCCCAAACGGTGCCCAAACCCTGGACATTCAGAATTCACATGAACACTCTAAAATCCCTACTGTGCAGCTGTCATCTATCTTGAATTATAACGCACGACCAGCTCAGTGTGCCAAAAGCACTTCCCTGGCTCTCTCTTTCTGTACTAGTTCTCCTATTTCTCAGCTTTTAAATACCCCCTTGTTCTTTGCACGTATTCATTGTACACCACAGTATATTTCTGCAACACGTCATTACAGCAAGAGAAGTGTGAGAGTAGGTGGGGACAGTGGACAAGTAGAGGTGCGAATGGGTGGTAACGTACTAAGTGCTACAGCGAGCCACCAGTCAACACCTCAAGGCTTCAGAAGGAGGGAGAAACAGAAAGAAAAAAAAAAAAAAAAAAAAAGTATCTTCATGCACTTTTTAGGTCCCATGAATATTAGTGAGCTCTTAAACCAAGGCAGATACCTGAATACACACTAAAAGGCCTGCACATAAACCAGTATATATGCCAATGTTAGCACTCCATCATCTGTCCCTTACAGTGATGTGGCCTTTTCTTTACCTCCTTTCTTTCTGCAATGAGCTTCTTTCTCAGTGAGAAGGAAAAAGTTCATTTATGGGGGTGAAAAAAAAAAAGTCATTTCACACATGGATCCAAAATAGCACTCCCAGGCGCAATATAAAAACACATAACAACCACAGGGAAAAACCCTCACATTTTTACATTTGTAGTATTTCAAAGAAAATTTCTTCAGAATTATTTTTCCATCCAAAATCTTCAGTCGTAACATTAATTTTACTAGGGAGGAGGGTATCTGAAAGGCATGAAATACTCTTGGCAACCTGTTTTAGAACATTTAGGAAGAAAACGCAGCTTAACACAACAGTCACAGATTCAATGAAACTTTTGTATAGAAGCCATGCACCACCAACCAATCGTGATTTCTGCAGGGGTAGTGAAACCCTGCTCTAACTCTTCACCAAGACCACAGCTTCATCCATAAACCCCAAAGAAACATGAAAGGAACACCTGCGACAGATGAGAAAAGCACGCAACCAAAAAAAGTAGCTTAAAATTATTCAAAAAATATCATCCGAACAGCCAACGCTAGAGCTTCTTCTCTCCCACCTTCACCTTTCTTGGCAGACCACTGCTCTCACTTTGGTCTGCTCTCACTTTGGTCTAGCAGAAAAAAAAAAGGGAAATCAGAAAGGTGATCGCCTAAATCTAACCAAAATATCCAGTCCTAGATGTTTGCGTCACATCACAAAAAGGAGCACGAGCAAGAAACCCAGGCACAATAAACTCCCAAAGAACATAACATCCTCCTCACTTAAGAGATGAAAAGCAGCCTTAAAAAAATAAAAATAAAAAAAAAAGAAGAAAAAGAAAGAAAGAAAAAAAAGAAAAAGCAGCACTTTTGCAGGGTTGAGACAGATATAAGGGTAATAGATTAAATGAGGCATAATTTCTACACTAGAATTTGATAAATATATTTCTCTTGTAAGACCAGGAGAAAGAGGAGAAAAATGCATCTAGTGTTAGCTACAAAATGAAGCCTGGATTTCCTAAGGCTGACTTCCTGGGAGACTTTCTCTTACAGAAAATGTCTACAACTGTATCTATTTAGTTTCAACCTCACTACTGTCATGATTCAACTGCTTTAAAAATGGGTGATTCTCAAGAAAGAGCATCGAACATGTTTTACATTTCCAGAAACACAGGGGAAACTGCTTCTCCCTGTTTCACACACCGTTTACTGCAATCACTACAGAACTTTTTTCTAACTTCACGTGTAAGTTCCTCTTTCCCCGTTAATTTGTCTTTCTTTCCCATCCTCTCTATTCCTCTCTATTATAGACACACACTGTTCTTAACTCACTTCTGTACCTTCAACAGGTGCTTTTTTTAATGAGAGAATTCTTGCTGACAAATTGGGCCGTCATCCAATCCTTACGGAACCCACCTTACACATGAGCAGGTGCACAGATGCCCAGAAATTGTGCCAGCACAAGCTTCCTCTTACCTTCCAGCTCCACTTTAACTAATACTGCAAAAGCAAAGAGAACAGACTTTCCTGAACAGCCTCAGCACTTCTGCAGAGGCCAGATACAGGTACAACAGAGACACAAAACACAGGGACAAAAAAAAAGAAAACAAATCTAATATATTAAAAATAATGATACCCAGATTCTGTTTTCAAACAAGTATCTCCTGATGACAAATTATGGATCTCTCCCTTTCCTAGCATTCAGTGGCAGTCTCACATTTGCAGCATATGATTTCAGACATATAAAGGCAATAACACGCTTACCACATTGCACAACGTGCACAATCATTAGAAAATGTATCAGGGTCTGTGCAAAGGATGAAACGTGCATGTTGCCTTTATTTGTACCCACAAATTGAGCAGTTCAATTACAACTGAGCCATCAACAGCTTCTGTTTAAGCTTCTTGGCACCTTGGAGGGCCAAGGATGTCCTAGACAATTCAGGTCAACGCAACTGGAAGCTGTTGAAGCTCATGCACATGCCCACTCCCATACACTGGAATGTTCATGTCTGGGTGAGACATTTCACCTAGATCAGCCATTTGCACTATAATCATTTTTTCATACTTGCAAAGGAGATGATGCTGAATTTCTGCAGTTTCAGAACTCCGGGGGGACTTTTCACATAGCTGTAAATGTAATCCCTGTTTGTGTAAGTAATACTCCAGTAATAGCAGCCCTTAGGGCTGCTGTGGATCGTAGCAGAAGCAGGAAGAAAGACCAGGTGGATTTGTGGATGACTTAGGGGGAACCTCAAAAAAAAAAAAAAAAATCTTTCCACTGGCCCAGCCTCAGCACTGCTGGAATGTCTTATTTACTCATGTAAAGAGGTGGTGGTTACGGGGGCACAACTTTTTTCAGTCTCTTATTCGGTTGGAGTGGAGCTGAGGAACTGAATCGCATTCAATTTAAAGTTTGTAGAGCGGCTGTTTGGGTTTCCCCGCCTCCCCTTTCCTTCTTTTCTTCATCCAAGACTCAGACAGGAAAGCAGCACCAGGCCCATTTTCCACTGAAGCCAGGGTGCTTTGGGAAACATCTCAACTGGCTTTTGAAATCCAATTTCCAGGATCTGAGAGCTTCCAAAAAGTGCTGTGGCCCACCCACATCCAAACAGCACAGATTCTCTGGAGGAGCCATCACCAGCTCCCGCCTATTGCAGGACACATGTGGGTGGGCCTCCAAATTTTGGACATTTGCTGAAAAAAATAAAAAAAGATGGAAACAGAACTTCAAAGGGAACAAGCTGAAGCACTTCAGAAATTAATCACGCCTGGTGGAAAAGACGATTAGTGGCTTCTCGTGCTCTTTTTAAAGCTATTGATCTTGGACAGAGGAAGGAGCTTTCATATTCTCCACAAGCCACAGATGGTCAGAAGGGTTCAAAGAGGAAGGAACAACAGGCAGCCACAAGAGAACTCCAAAGAGGAATAGGGCTCAAGGTACAACCCAAGGACCTAATAACACCCGTGAAAAGGATACAGTAGAAAACCAGCAGCAGCTTGTCTTCCTGTTTTTTCTTTCAGAGTTTTCTCAAAACATTGTCTAAGCTTTCTACCTTTGGGTCAACTAAGCTCAGCAAGTCATTTTAAAACACATCAGACACCAAGACATGGCTACCATTCTCTGACCTTCAGACTGTACATCGGTGGCTCACAAGCAAAAACATAGAGGCAGGAATCTTAACACAAAGAGAATAAGGCTTTAACCAACTGAAATGGGTGGAAACAGTGGAATATTCAAACTAGTCTAATCTCTCTCTGGCCAGCTTCTGTGGACTTTTTGAAAACTGAATTTTCCACACAACAGACAAAATAAACTATAATCCCTAAATTGCCTCCAATATAGCCTTGTATGGAGTCAACCTTTCTTCTGGGAAGCACTATCTGTTTCTATCTCCAATCAAAATACAATTAAGCATAGGAAAGAATCACCATTGCTCCATAGGTAAGATGATACATGTTCTGTTTCTATTAGAGCAAAACCCATATCTTCTAATGAAGTCCTTTAGGAAACTTACAATTATGCTCAGCCCACAGTGAGCAAAGAGGACAGAATCCGTCACGGAGGAGGTGGCTGGTGGCACTGACCTGCTCCACTCCCATATGTGACTAATGGAGCTTCTCAAGCTGGCAGGGCAGGTGGCACCACCTGCTCTTCCCAGCCTTCATAAAATCCAGCACTGACCATTCCTCGTCCTGAAACATAACAAGACTTTTCTGAATACACATGCATCAGCAAACTTGTACTGAACAAACTGAAAATTAGGGCTATTACACTGCTCTCTCCTGCTATTTCCCTTAAACTACCTAAGTTTTCCTTACCCTGTTAACTCTGGCAATGATAAACTCTCACAAAAGAACATTTATGGCAAAGGAGCATCAGAGAAGGACGACCAGCAGGCATGTGGGTGAGGAAGGAATACACGGCTGATCAAGTTGACTAATGCTCCCTCAACTATGTCTTTATGAAGGAAGGTAGAAGCTCAAAAATGCTTCCAGGGAAAATGAAGCATATTTTAACTACAAATAAGGAACCATTTCCCTGATGAGCAGATTTCTTTTTTCATTGCATCCTAGATGCTAATACAAACTTGGGTATAGAGAAGTCCCTAATCACAACACACGTGATCGAAAAAGCACCAAACATCTATTTCTGTTACTAAAGAGAGCTGTGAAAAACCTTCCTCATCATAAAGCAAATTCTGGATACTTTATTGCTTTGTGAAAGTGTGCTTTAAAAAAAAAAAAAATCCTGGTACTGTCATCAGCACATGGCAGCATCAAGTAACTGGTGTTAACATCTCAAAGGCTCAGTGTCCTGCATGACTAGTTAATGAATGACTGTAGGGTGCTTTTGAGACCCTTAGATACTACAGAAGTTGTAGTAAATATTATTTAGCATCACTGAGGGTAAACTCCGTAAATAAACATATAAGCCAAATACCTTCTCAAAGTACCTTAAAATATTACTGTCTTTCATTAAGATACATGATATTCTAGGTTTTATAAGATGAACACATCTAAATTTTCTTTTAAATAGGAAAAAAAAAAAAACAGCAACTCAAAGTTTATTAATTTATACAACCATTTTTGACTTTATAGAACTGACCATATGCTACAAACTACTCAGTGGATGCCTGTTCATCTGCTTCCAAAACCATTTTCTCAGCATGGCATTTCCTTCGGCATTTTAAACTTTATAGAAGACAAAGCAAAGCATGGTAAACAACCTGACCACATTTTCAAAACAAAATGTAATTTAGCAATTCAATAAAATAGTTTTACCCCAATCAGCAAATAAAATGATAACATCAGAACACAGATGGTGCTATTCCTTTCTAAAATACGAGGCATTTCCCTCCATTTGTTTGACATACTTACCATCTACCTGCTAGAATTCCTGTCTAGAATTCCTGTTCAGTGCACTAGTAGCATCCCATCACCCTGTACACATTTACACTTTATAACAGTAAACCACTGCTATTTAAACATTAGTTACATAATTTTCTTTTCCTTTTTTATTTTTTATTTTTTAAAAATTTAAATAAGAGCAGTGCTACCTTCTGTATTTATTCTAGTACGAAGTTACTGAGAGTCTCCATCCTGCTATCAGATCGTCTAAGCTAATTTGTGATTTCCAGTCAACATAGCTTCCAAGTAAATCAAGAAAGGTGAACCATTTGCCTATCACAAACAAAGTTCTCATCACATGCTGATATGATACTAAACTGGTAGCTCTCATGAGAGAAGCAGCACCAAATAAGTATTCCAGCCTCTTAGCTTTCCTTGCTCATGGCCCTTTTGGTGAAATATCTTTCGCCAAAGGTGTGAGACTGTTAAGAAGCAGCACTGTGGAGTGGGAGTAACAGAGAATTACTGCTATTTGAAGCCAATCTTTATTAATCAAAAATTTCTGCCAGGAACAGTTACAAAACAACTATATATATATATATATATATATATATATGCATCTTTTATACATATATATATTTGCTTAGAGTCTTTCTTCTGCATGGGAACAGAACATAAATGCAGAGAAACCCTTTTACAGTTTTTTAAACCTAGCTGATAAGTAATGCTTTATTAATGACTTACCCCATTTTCCCACGAGTGAACAGTCAGAAAAAAAAAAAAGGATTAGTTAGGCTATAGTGTAGGAATCAAAGAAGAAAGATTGGGTCATTTTCCATAAAATGCTAATTTCATTTTGATGCCTAGTAGGCTCTACTAACCTGAAGGCATTACATGTCATGAAGAGTTTGGGGTTTAAAGTATCTACACTGCAAAAAGCAGAAAATGAGAGACCTTTAGCCTGGATGTCTCAGCTTTTCATATGGGTGACTGACAAGCTGGGCTATAGGGTAAACTATAATGTGCCAAGCATCACGGAGCCTGGAGCCAAGAAAAGGATAATTTCAGGCAAGACCCGGTCTCCAGAGCCAAAACCACTGGCCTGAAAGCTTTTCTCAGAAGGTTTGTTGTTCCCATCACTGCTGGGATGAATTTTAACTCATTATTGATCAAGGGAATTTTAAAATCAATTTTAATTAAATGAAAGATTTCTATCATAGCTCGTTCTGTGTCAAAGTTGCAAAGACCACAAATAAATATATGTGAGTAGATTTGTAGCTGTTTGGGCCTAAACAGGTGAGAGAAGCCAAAGCAACATCCCAAAGCAAATCTATCATGTTAAACTTCTACAATATCTGTTTCTTCCCACTGTATTTTTGCCTTTGTCATTGGAATTTAGCCCAACCTGTTCTTTGGAGTTTTTGTTTTGCTTTCTTCTTACCAAAGTACTTTAAGTTCTCCCTCAGCCCAAAAATTGACTGGAAAAGGGATAAGTAAGACTACTACATGGTAAAAACCAAAAGCAGGAAACTGTTCAGCTAGCCAAAACACCAAGTCAGGTCTCCATAGGATGACATGAGGACTAGTCCCTCAGTTGAGGCCTACCCTGCAAACGATGCCTCTTCCACATCTCACACCACTGTTATTTTAAGGACAAGTATCCTTGGATTGAAGAAGTGACTGCCCAGCATCTTTCAATGTGCAAGCACAGCCACTCACTCGAGCTGCTTCACCTTTTTATATTGGTTGGGACTCAGCGAGACAGATTATTCTTTCCTCACATGAGAAGACAGGACCTGTATTTGCTTCCTATTTCCCTTAGACTGGTTCAGGAAAACTCCTGAAGCTTCCTCAGATACCACCACCCAGGAAATCAAGGATTTCACCCCATTCTAGCTGCAGCTGCTTGTCTGGCAGCGCTTTGTTTCGGGCCTTGGTGTCCTACTCTGCAAAGCTGCTGAGAGCCAAGCTGTGAGGGAGAGCTCTGGTGATGGGGGGACGACTTCAGGCACTTACACCCATGTGAAAAGCTTGGAAAAAAAGCCATGCTGCATGCTTCAACCCCAGACACCTTTAAGATGCTGGCTTTTAGTACTTTGCCTCAGACAGTAGGTCATCACAGAAGCAGCACTATAGGTCACAAGTTCCATCTACAAGCTGACCTTTTTTCAAATTGGACTCCAAAGTAAATCAATAGAAGGTGCCTTGGCCAGGTACAGACAGTTCTGGACAGACTCCTCTATCATTTCTCACTAACATCAGATTTTTAATGTACTACAGGCTTTACAATTATGAATTTACCAACATTAATTCTTTAGTCCTCACACTAAGCTCTGTAAGGTGAGCAAGCTTATGTCTGTTCTTTAGGTAAGAAATCAAAGAGCCAAAATTTAAGTGATTTGGCAAAGGCCACAGAGAAAAATCTAGGTGAAAAAATGTAATTACAATTAAAAATAACCATTTCTTTGCTTTGTGTTAACGCTCTTTGCCTCACCTAATCTGAGATTTCACGCATCTCAGTAGCAATAAGACAAATAAAATAAGGGAGATCCACACAGCTCCTTATACCCAGCAGAGTGTTTTTCAGCCATAAGGTCTCCACCAAGTCCTGCAAAATCTCCAAGGCCTCCTGTGTTTCCAAATACAACGCGTACTACAGTAAATAGGTTATTTTACAATCCTGGCCCAGTTTTCAAAGTGGCCTCAATCAACGTTGTGCAAAACATTCATGTCGAACCACAAAATTACAATCAGTCTTTGTTTGAATTCAGCCTGCATCCCCAGCCAGCAGTGGTTAGTTCGACTCTTAGGTCTGTGAACTGTTAATCAAAGATTTTTGCAATGTTTTTGCCCTGCCTGGATTTCTCTGAGTATTTATAGGCTGCTGTCCTCCCTTGACTTTCGTGTTCAAACTGTGTTGCCTAATGTGGGTGGTGAGGGTGGAAGGGGGAAGTAAATAACAGAGAGAGTCACATGTTTTCCACTAGTCCTAGTTGTTTTGCTTCCAGTAAAATACTGGATACTACGAGGCACGTGTTGCAAAAAAACAACTACGAGACTCAACCGTGGGACGTTTAAACTAGTATAACAGTATTTCCACAAACTTTAATGTTTTCAAGTATCCGTCTATTGTGAAATGAGAGCGAATTGTCTGGAGATTCAAGCAAACCTGTTGTAGCATTACTTAACATTTTAGCAGGATGTGAGAGGATAATGAGCACGATGAGAAAAACACCTTCGAAAACTCTTGACCAGGACTATGAAATATCATCAGAAATAATTAGCCTGAAAAATCCATATAATGTCTTACCCTGTGATCAATGCATCCCAAAGCAGGATACATGGAATTTAATTGCTGTTGCACGGAAACTCCTGCAGTGTTCATCTGATCATTAGAGAACATCGAGCACATGGGGATTATTATGTTGCTGGCACTTAGGCAACTTCAAGTGGCATGAAGAAATTGGAAAAACATGCTGTTTTTCAAGCAACTTTGCTGTGCATGAGGCACAAACAGTAAATAAGGCTTTACATTATATATATCTCCTGCTTTCACTGGTCTCTATGAGATGGCATACCTTGAGCATACCAGAAAATTTTGCGTATGTCTTAAAAGGGTCATCGCAATTCGGAGACCTGACACGGAGGTATCTCACTTCTGCTGTAACCCAAAGTCTGCCTAGATGAGATCTGCTGACCCCTGGACTGTGCTTGTAACCCTGGCTGTTAGATGGCCTGCTACTTAAACTCAAAGCTGACTTTGTACAAAGGAAAATAAACTGATAGCACATCCAAGAGCTGTTTTTGGAAAACAGGCCCTTGTGGACTGCATCTGTCCAAAAAAATTCTCAACAAAGGCTAAACAAAGAAAAATCACATCCCTTCTAGTGTTGATGGCAAAACACTCTTTATTCCAAAACATTTATGAAATAGAAATCTGTTTCTGTGGACAACAAGTCACCATGACTTGCAAAGTTTTTACTAAAAAGTGAAATCTTTTTGCTTTGTAACTATTATGAAAATACAATATTTTCTATGTAAAACACTTCTCTCTTTTTTCCTCTCTCTTTTAACAAGACAGTTCTTTTAGTCATTATTTTTAAATTAAAAAAACGGTAAATTAAGTTTTCCATGAAAAATGTCAGCAGATAGATAGGTACTTCATTGTTTCTATTTTTTTGCTCACTTGTAAGTATTTGGGGGAGAGAAGATCCTTCCACTTTCTGCTGTCTGGCTTCATCCATCCTCCCTATATTTGAACACTAGAGGATTTCAGTATTCATTAAAACTGTAATAGAGCCTGGTTGAAACATGAGCAGTGCACCATATAGAGTACAACATACACTACAATGACCTTTCATGATTATCTTGTACTCTGTCACAAGTTAAACGAGGTCATTACTGATGTTACTTGCATTCCTCTTCCTTGGCCCACGACTTCAAAGACCAATGGGCCCCTTTTGTCACTGAATTCTTGTCAAAATGTTCAGTCCAATCAGACCCCTAATAACTGCAGGCAGGATAACATTCACAGATGAAAAGAACACGCAGGCACATGCCTTATACATAATTAATCCTTCCAATGAACTGCATGAATTTCAAAATTACACAAAATGAAACAAATCCAACAGTCTCCTGTGGGCTTATGAGGTCACGTAGCTTCCTAGGAGGGCAAGGAAGGTCTACTCAAACATGGATATGCAGCAATACTTCACAGAGCTTCAGTAACGGATTTATTTTCTCTTTCTGCTGTCATCCCTGTAGCTAACCTGAGGTCTGTCAATGCTCTCTCAAGAGGCACAACGCCTATCTAGCATTCCAGAAAAGAAGCACTCAAGCTCTTGAGAAAGTCTAAAGAAGTCTTAGCCTTCTTATAAATATTACCGCCATTAAGGTGGCAAATTCTTCCATATTGTCCTGGCCCGTTTTAGTTATTCATGTAATCAAGAAAATATTCAGATTTGTATCCCAACAACACTGCACCCACTAAATAACAGTGGCGGGAGTGAGGGTGAGGCTGAGAGAAGGATTCATCCTTGGAAGCATATAAAAGTAGTGGCTGACAATTTTCTTCCTAATGAAATGTTTGCCTAATTCAGCTTTGGCAAGGCTGTGCACATGTGGCAGCCACATCAGAAGCATGGGCACTGGCACAAAGAGTAACATGGCCCAAAGTGGTTTTCTTTCCTGGTACATGCCAACTGCACGTCCAAAATCCACACTTCTCAACTGTGGTTCGAGCACTTATTTGTATTGTGTTGACTACTAGCTTTATAATATGTGTTCAGAATGAGTGACATGAAGCTAGTAAACATTAACCACCAGTGCTTTCTTCCTTCCCCCTTTTAAATTCCACAAGTATCTGTCCCTGTATCATTACTCAGATGCATGATATACTGATATATCAAATATAAAAACATGTATTGTTTATTTTGATCTTTCTCAAATTTTCTGGAATTTGTTTGGCAAGTTTTCTTTCGTCATAGGTAGATAAAAGTATACAAAAAAACCCCTCAGTGCTTTAAGTATACGGATAAGTCATCTTCCAAGCAGTTCTGTGCAAGTCTAAAGCCAACATGCATTCACAAGCGTGACGCAAAAGAAACCCCAAAATATGTAAGAGGAAAAAAAAAAAAATCAAAGGCCAAAAACAGTCCCAAAAATAGCTTTAAACACATGACAGTTTTAGAAGCTGTGAATTTCTCGCAGGGATTGATTTTTGTGATAGATTATCATTGAAAAGGAAGATTCAAAAGGTCAGCAAGTTCTTTTCCTTGTACAACAGTTGGATAAGTATTTCAAGACCATTTCTGATTGATTTTGATCTAATTTGTTACTAAAAATGTACAATGAATGAAATTCTAAACCTCCTTGAATACTTCTTTCAGTGCTTCGATACTTTCATCACTTAATTTTTCCTAATATCCTACATAAATCAAATTGTAATCTTGCAGTAATTGAATCCAATTACTTCTTGACTTACTCTTTCTAATACAGTGGGAAAAAGTCACATTTTCTTCGTACATAAAGCAAAAGTAACCACCTCCCCACTTTTCATATGCTGCTCTTACAAGTATGTGCCAGAAGATTATATCATTTTTTACAACCACACAGAAGACTTGACTCATCTTCTGCCTGAGAACCATTACAAGTTTCATATACTTTTTGACACGTAATAGTGCAGAAAAGGACATGAAATTTGACGTGACGAGTATCCACCTCTAATCACGCCTTTCTTTTCTCTCAGGCATGATAGTCTGTATTTGACTTTACTGAATTTCAATTCTTAACGTTCAAAGTATTCTTCCATTTATCACAAACTTCTGAATTCCAGCATCATACTGAGGAGCACCTGCACCCCTTCCCAGCCCACTATTGTTTGTGGATCTCATACTTCATCTTTCTAGTACATAATCCCAGATACTAATCACAACGTGGAAATTTGATATCGCGCTACTTACGGTCATGAATTTAAAGGTTTTTTATTATTATTATTTCTTCTATCAACTATGTACCTTATTTTATGGTCACTTAATCTTGAGTATATTTCTCCACCCTGTCTATTACATGCATTGTCGAAAGCCTCACTGAAATTGAGGCCTATCACCGCTACCTGTCCTCCTAATCTATTAGGCTGGTTATTCAAGAAAGAACAAAATATAGATCAAAGAGTCATTATTTATTCTCACTTATGGTAGAATTCAGGCATATAACTGAAAGAGCAATCCATACTATCTCATCCGGGCACCTATTTTTTGATACTTATTCATCATGGCTGAATAGTTAAGGTCTGAAGGCCTATACAGTAGTTGAGCCTACTGTACATCTTTAACACACCAACAACATCGTCTTTAGTACAAAGCACCACAATTAAAGCTATGTTTGTATAAAAAAGGCATACAAAGACAACATTAATAGCAGCAATAGCGTGCTTTTTGTATAGTAGTCTAGAGGATGAGTTAGGAGACATGGGCAAATGACCTTTTTTCACTCAAACAGTTCAAACCTACTGAATGACTGTAGACTCAGAAGCCAAGGATGAGTCATGTAAAATAATCACCTGCCATTCCCAGAGACCAGACCATCTGAGAAGAAGAAAAAAAAAAAAAAAAGTTCTATACCTAATGGAAAGCATAGGGACTGGGTTTGGTAGACAGGAACTAGTTAAAACGATATATTTTTGCCTTGAATATTTAAATGGCAGAACTGTAATCTGAAGTAACCACACATACATTTGCCCTGCAGCAATAGTATGACAGTACAAGAGACTGGAAAACAGTAGTTTACAGTAGTCTGCACTTAAACTGGAGGTTTTCAGTTTCACGGTGGTTAGATCTGATTCAGACAAATAAATTCAGAAAACAATCAACAAAATACATAAAATTGCAACAGCATAGAAGTTAATGCACTCCAGAGTTAGGGGATTCATCATCACATTAAGTTAAAATAAACAGTCCACTGGTACTACATTTTGATACATAAGGTTTCTGAAATTGAGTCCAATTGGCTATGACACTCATCTAGAAAAAGACATTTTCAAAACACAATCCACCCTCAGTAGAAAGGAGATAGAAGGTCATCGTCCTCCCAAAGGAGCCATAAACAGCAAGAGATAAGGGCAGGGAATTTGCTGAAAGCGTGCTCTCGGGCTCAGGACAACAGAATGTTCTACTTCTTGTCCTCTCCCGCAGATGTAACCTTGAAGGACACAGTCATATGCCGCTGACTCATGGTAATGCTTATGAAAAATAAGCACAGGGCTTTTTTCCTCTTCATCATGCACTTTATCAATCATCTACTTTAATTCATACTGAAACTCCAGATCAGTTGCTGGGAGCGTACAGAAAACAAGGCCATGTTCAGACTGAATTGATATATATTATTTCCTGTCCATTTTACTGACTTTCCTAGGAATTACCAGAATACTGTGGCATAAGATTAGCATTGGGCATAGGGAACTGCAAGCATTAGTTTTTCAGCAAAAGCTGTGGACTTGGTTATATATATAAAGTCCGATCTAGACTAGGATCTGAAATGTTAAAATGGTTTGTCAGAATCAAAGAATCCTTGAGGTGGGAAGGGACCTCTGGAGATCACCTACTCCAATCCCTCTGCTCAAGCAGGGTCACCTAGAGCACCTTGTCCAGCATTGTGTCCAGATGGCTTTCAAGTACCTCCACAATATCCCTGGGCAATCTGCTCCAGTGCACTATCATCCTGCCACTCAATTTTTCCCTGTGATCAGTCAGAACTTCCTGTTGTGCCTGTTGCCTCTAGTCCTACCCCCAGGCACCACTGAAGAGCCCAGCACCATCTTTTTTATAGCCTCCTTTCAAGATACTTACACATATTGCTAAGATCCTTCTTTGCAGCCTTCTCTTCTCCAGGCTGAACAGCTCCAGCTCTCTCAGCTTCTCCTCATATCAGAGATGTTCCAGTCCTTAACCATCATAGAAGCCCTCTGCTCAACTCACTCCAGTAGCTCCATGTCTCACTTGTACTGGGAAGCCACAGAGCTCCCATACGCAGCCTCACCAGGACCCAGCAGAAGGAAAAAGCAGCAAAGAGCAAATCACTGCAAATCAAGTCTCTTGAGCGAATGAAACTAGACAGTATGAAAACCAACAGGTAGTCCAGCTATCCCAAAGACCAGCATCCCCAGCCAAAGCCCCTCCTTATGACTTTGATGTTTACTAAAGGTTTTAAAGAAAACTTCTCTAAAGCATCCAGTATTCTGATGAACATGTCACTTAAGTATTCCAGCAATGAAGCATCAATCTCTCCACAGATTCAACTTTTTACAGGGATTCTATTAACAGACTTTATTTTGTTCCAACTCACTATCTCTCCTCAAGGCATGTTAGCCTCAGAACTGGAAGGTCAGCTCTGTTGACAAGATGACGTTTTCTAGCTATACTGAGATGACTTAGAAAATAAGCATCTTTTAACAGTTAGAGTATGGATATGGTAGAGTATGGACTTCAGTAGTTGTAAGATTGAAATTATTAATCAACACACAAAACAAAAACACCTCTTTAAAAATCTATTTTCAGGGATTTAAAAAGCGGAAACCAAGCCAGGACTGATGACTAAATGATTAAGTGACATTTTCAAAGCACATTTTGAACAACACTATCAAAAAAGCATCCTTCTCACATGCTGCATAGAGACCTTAGATCCCATCACCTCTAGAAAAAGAGGTTTTCCCATTCTACTGTTCCTCTTTTATAAATCTTAAGGTTAAATAAAGACAGGGACCAGTCCCTAGGGTTTACCATAGGCCCTTAAAAACCGCATGCCTGAGACCACAGGAGATCTATATTTAAAGAGGTGTGCTAGTGCATGGTTTCAACACAGAAGTATAATAGCATCAAAAGACTTCATGGGCTCATAAAAACAGTATAGTACTATCCACAGAGACTTACCAGCAATAGCCTTTTGCCCATTTCCCATCCACTGTTACACATGAAAATCTCAGGAGCCTATGCAAGAGACAGTAGCTGTTAGACAGCTCTCCAGCTTTTCATATTAAATTTACCTGGGCTAGAAAAGGTCAGGGCATATAAGCAATGACAAAACTACAATCTAGAAGCTTTGTCAGTACAACTTTGCTTACATTAGCTTCTACTGGAATAGCCAAGCCAGCCAGAAATCGCAACACAGTCCATGTCTGCCTGAACTTCCGCAAAGCCTGAAGAGGCCAGTTTGCCCCCAGTTTAGATTCTGACTTTTCACCCCTCTTTGAGAAGGATAGGGATCCCAAAAAGGTATTGAAGAGGTCCACTTCCCTATTATAGGGGTTTCACAGAAGTCATTTTACCAAGGCCACATAGGACTGGTCTTGCTACACCACTCTGCTTGGCCCCAGGCCTCAGAAACTTAGCCCGGAGAGAAGATTAAGTTCAGGGCTATAGGTGGAATTTAGGTCAGTTCAGCATGGCCCCAGGATACAGCTATCCAGACTTTCAGATGCTCTCACATGACAAGGGAAGGCAGAGAGTGGAAGGAGGAAAAGCCTTCCTTCCTGTAAGCAGAGGTGAGTTTCCGAGTTCACTGTTAAGCAGCATCAGAGCAATCCAAACATCTCATTTACAGTGATAAAAACATGGACAATCAATGGAGCTATCCCAAACTGAGAGGAGCATAACTTAAAGCAGACAAAGTCTGTTTAAGATAACAGTGATGAAAATTTGTTGTGTCAAATGCCAACAGAACGAGGAATGTCAGGAAAGATAACTCGGGGAACCCTAAGATCTGAAAAGCTTCCCAGTAGTGTCTTTTTGCTTTTACCCACTACAGAAGGAGACAAGGATAATTAGACTTCTAATTTGGGTGAATTGCTTGCTGCCTAAAGGGGCAGTTCTGTGGAACCTTAAGCTTTCTCCCCTCCCTGCCTTGCTCTCCCCGCTGCATGTATAAGCCTTCTCTTTGCTGACATTAGTGCTATTGCAGGGAACCCATTCAGGGTGCTAAAGCAGGAAAAAAAAATAATCATACAAACAAGTGAGTAGTTTGCTGACAGTTTAGCTTCCTGAACCAGCTCACCAAGCACTTGACCCAAGGTAAGGGAGGAGGTGTGTGTGTGTACACGTGTGTGTATGTGTGTGTGTTCAGAGAAGAAGGAGTGGGACAACACCACACATTCAGATTGGTTTGAACTATCGGGGAACCAGACCTCAAAGCAGGTGGGAAAAACACAGACCTTATGCTGCTTTCAAAGACTATCTTCATCTTAGAATGACTTTACAAGGTAAATTGAAAGCTACATAAATATGCATATTCTGCAATTCTGATTGTGGTTAGTACATAGGGCTTTATACATTCATCTA
Organism: Tinamus guttatus; assembly: GCF_000705375.1. The sequence continues at coordinate 402,443 of NW_010587889.1, forward strand.
TATACCACAACATGCATGTAAATCACTGGTTTATGCAATGCAAGCTTCATTTGCCAAGGAGTTTTGGATTGCTTAAGGGGACTAGGTCAAATTCATTCTGCAGTTCACATTTTCCTAAAAACAAAACAGACTCTTGTTTCTTAAAGAAAGCTCTTTTCTGTAAAAGCTACCATCAAAAGTTGCATATTCCTGTTTTCTTAATAACACTCTGATTTAAGTAGCATTTCTTTAAAAGTATTCTGCTCTATCGTTTGAAATGAATTCTAGATGACTAGCTCAAGATAAAATATCTAGGTCAGAAAGTTTATAGGGAACTCACTAAAAAAATTGAAATTGAGGTTTCAATGCCAAAATAAATAAAATGTAAAGAGAAAGATATTAAAAGACCAAACAGCTGTAGGGGCAATACTACTCAAAACATGAAAGGATTAAGCACAAGGATGGATATCTCCAGCCACCAGATCCAGGATATCTGGAAGGGCATGATCTCAACAAGGACATTTTAAAATACGAAAGATGCAGACGAAATAAAGTGAACCCTCAGAAACCACAGAAATAAAGGGAAATCAATGGAAACCAATGAAATGTTATGGAGGATCATTCAGATTACCTGCAGTTACAATCATGCTTTAGACATGTTCATCTATCCCTATTAACGGTACCAGAGTGTAGATCCCTGTGTTTGAGAAATTTGGCATAGAGAATACCATTCCCACAATTTGTTCCAGTATACCAAAATCAAATCTCCAGCAATCCGAAACCTCTATCAGTAGGCAGCTACCTAAAGAGATGCAACCTGTACTGGCAATCCATGAATAATTAACAGCATAAAACAATGTTTCAGCTATGCAGCCCTTATCAGATACACAGGCATAGGCGCAGGTCTATGGGCTGCTGAATTCAAATACAGTTTTTGCATTTAAATTTGCTCCACTCCTGTAAAAAATATTTTCAAAAAAGGCTTTTAGCGTGCAACTACAGCAGTTTATGTGATATTTGCAGAGTGGTATCAGATAACACTTTCTGAAGTGCTCTCAGGGCTCTCTCTATACTTTATATAGTTACTTTGCTTTCTTTTAGAGAAAGAGGAAGATGCTTCATATCTTCTCTCATCTCCCATTCATCTGCGTTTTTGATACACACAAACCTAGTCCGGTTGCCAGGAAGGCAAAGAAAAGGTCAACAAACTCCTTTGCTGAAAGTTAGTTTGTCAAACTCCATTCTGGGCAGCATGACTTTACATGTTAATGCGAGTGTTTGCCTCTGTGTCAATAGCCCCTATTGTGCACATTTGTAACACAAGATTTATGGTAAAGCTTGCAACATTTTTCAGGCATAATAAGCGTTTATTCACCATCCCAGGTCTATAAGCAGAGGCCTGACAAGTAATTATTGACACATTGTGTGGAAATAAAAGCAGTGGGCGAGCTGCTGTTGCGAATGGCAGCGTGGGCAGGGGGAAGGAGGGGCTGTGTCAGCGGAGTGACAGCCCTGGTGCCCAACACTGTCAACGTCGACGCTGACTCGCGCTGTTGTGTGCGCCTGGCTGTATTTGTGCTCCCTGTCACTCGGGTGTGACATGCCAAAACACGGAGCGCGCCTTTTCTCATGCTAATGCTTTGTCATGACAGCTCGGTGATGCCCCAGGCGCGTTAGCGCTCAACAAGTCAAGGTGTGACAGGCAGCAGACCCCTTTGTCAGGGGTGCTTTGCTGCCCTAATCAAATACCATATTCTGCCTGGACTAAAACGGACCTAATGCCTGCAGGAACAGCAGTCCCCCATGAACATTACTGAGCAAAGAGCTGGGGATATTGGCTCTACGTGTACCTGTATGCACAGCCTCTGGCAACGCGATCCCTGGTAGCCTGCACCACCAACTCACTTATCTCAGAACCATATGTCACCATTACACAGGAAGAGAAGGAACTTGAAAATCTAGTCCTGAGGCATTTTTCATGAGCTCCTTCTCTCTTCAGGGTTCAAACCAGCTTTTTTTTTTTTTTTTTTTTTCCCTTGCTGCACAAGGAACAACTTGTTAGCTTCAGACTAAGCCTTTGGTTGTTATGCAGTTTTATGGCATTTTAGTGTGACTGATAAACTCTGCTCAGGATTAGCAGAGTCTCTGAACAGCACAAGGTGTGACCAGGCGGGATTAGGACGTATTAGCAAAGCTGTTCAGGGGAGGGTCTCATTACACCCACGTGTGTTATGCTTGGCTGCAGCAATCCCTGTAAGATTTTAAGTCACTTTAGCAGCAAGCTCATCCACAAAAACAAAGCAGCTCTAAAGCTGTGGAAAAAAAAAAAAAGAAAAAAGAAAAAGAAAGCTGGGCAGGAGACTGAGCAGAGTTCAAACTGCTTAGACTAAGCAATGGGCTGGCTTCATAGGATTTGGAGCTTGCAGATAGGTTGGAGAAGTACATGAGCTTGGTTACTTACATGAAATTTATCCAAATGAACCAAAATGCAATGACCAGGAAAGCTGGTCTAGGAAATTTGCCAGAACAGGCTTTTTCACAAGATTTATGGCGCTTCCTGCTTCTTGTTCCCAGGCATATCCAGGAAGTGAGCTGAGTAAAAATGGAAAATATATATTTTTTTTAATCTCTTTTTCAAGGGTCAGAAAAGTTCACAGTAGATATTGTGTGAACTTGCAGGTCTTTTTTCCTTCTTATCTAAGCTGTATCAGCAGCTGGGTGATGGAATATGAATCTCAAAAGTTTAGGGTACTAGTGAGAAAGACAAAGCCCAAGTTATCTACATTATCAAATCAAAACCATGAAATCAGAAAACTCAGGTTGTTTATTGCCTCCATTGAGGATCCTATTACATTAGGTATCCCCCCTCCAGGAGGGCAGTCTGCTCCACATCGCTTGGTCCACAACTCCAGGACACCAAATTCAGGAGGAAGGGGGGATTAAATGAAAATTATTTTACGATCAGAATTTTAGCATCACAGAGGTTGCAATTTTCAAAGCCGCCTGTGACATCTGCAGACCATCGCTCTCCGCAGCGGTACAGCCACCTCGTGCATTCCCAGAGCTGCGTTATGATCCTTTTCCTGCTCTCCGACTCACGTGTCAGGGGCGGCCGAACTACGATCTGCTGAGCAGCTGAGCTAGGGAGGGAAACGCAGCGGTACCGCACAGCGGGAGCGAGGATGCTCAAAGGACACTGCTTAAAGGTACTAGCCCAGCTGTGACGCAGAGCTGAAGGCCTGGGAAGCAGAGAGCTGCTCCTGCCACGTGAGTCAACCCAGCGCGCAGGCTTCAACGCGCAGGAAGTTCAGGTGCCCACACTCACATCCGCTCTGAGGAACACCTTGACACGCTTGAAAAACATGGCCTTTGGTGCTAACCATGAGGATGAGGAAGAGCAAGTTTTGCCAGGCCCTTTCAGTATGTTTGCACTGCACTACAGCAGCAATGCAGGCTACAAAGAGGCTGCGGAGCCAAAATTCTGTTACTGTACCCGAGAGCTCACCTGAAAGCTCTTTGCTCTTTCAGTTCTTAGTTCTGAATAGAATTTGTTCAAGTCCAATAGCTTTTCCCTGCTTTCACCTAACGTGAAGCCTTCTGTTATCCAGCGCTATGCTCTGATGTTTGCAAATAACAACCTACACTGAACTAGTAGCTGCTCCAAACATTTCTGCTCCAATACATCTCTACATTTAATTCTCTGGAGGACCAGTTGATATTTGCATCTTTCATTCTGCAGGTGTCTCTAGTTACCCTCTATTTCTAGGTTTATCCCACTTTTTCTTCACAGAACCTGAGCTCCAGAAGCAAATCCAAAGTAGGTATGTGCAACTTCCCTCTCTCACCTCTCCTGGTGTTACCATCTTTTCTTTGTCCTTACTAAGTCTGAATTCCCTAGGTTGTTTCAAATGCTAGAGAATTCAGGGGGCCATGACCATAGGATTCAAGCTCTTGATACCTGTAGGTTTTCCTAGATAGGAATTGGGAAAGAAAATTAGAGCAATAAAGAGAGATTGGCATAAAGCTCATCAGGAATAATACCAAATAGGGCTCATCTGGCCAGGGCCAATCACAAATACAAGATTCTGCAAGTCTTTGGCAACTAATCAATGTGTTGATATAAATCTGCTTTCAGCCATTTGGAATTGCTCTATTAACTTGCTCAGTTATTAGATATTCATTTTACATTTTCAATAAGATCCAACTCTACACCTAAGCCTGCATCTGCTCTGCCCAGAAGAAGGCAGGTAAGGGAGGAGATGAGGCAGCGCTGCCGTCGTGGAGAAAACTGAGTCTGGTTTCCAGAGCTCTAGTGCAGCCCACAGTTGCAGCTTGGGGGAGAGTATTAATCAGAAGCCAAGACTTTCTGTAAACAAATGGAGAATATTTGCCACATAAACTGTGGTTTAATCAACAAAAGAAAACCTCTGACACTGCTCAATCTATTTTCCATTCATTAATGCAAAAGTTCCAGGACAAGAGGGTATTTTGCTTCAAGTGTTACTGGGGATAACTATTTTGGGCTTGCTTCAACACTGTGACAGGCTGGGAGCCGAATGACAGGCTTCTGCACTTGTGCTGTCACAAACAGTTGCATTTCACCAAGCTGCCTTCGGGCCAGCAGGAGATTAGGAATTGCCAATTTGAATGAAAGGCATTATGTCCCAAAGGCAACCCATGCTGCCCACGCACGGCGAGAGGTGCTGCCCAGCATGGGAACGCGCCGTGCCAAGTGCAGCGTCTGTCGCTTTCTCTTAGCGCGGAGCCTTTTGGAGCCATCTCAGTGACTTTCTTCCTCCTAAAGCGCTGATATTGATGGATGGGTGAGGGTCTGTACGTGGCAGCCCTGAGATACACAAACACGCTGCTCAGCGAGGGTGAGCCTGTGATGTGTGTACAGTAGCACTAGTGTTTGAGCCTATTGAGAAGGGAGATTGCTTTTGAGCAGGCTGAAAGGGCGCAGCTGCTCGGCTCTTTGGAAGCAGTCCTGTTTTGTTTTGGACAGAGCCTCCCCGGGGAACAGCAGTGTGGTGATCCGACATCCACAGCCACACCGACTTGAGGGTGAGAAACACACCTTCCAATTAACAGAGATTGGCACGTAAATTATGGCAAATACATCCACCTATGTTCTGCAACATTGTGGGGCTGGAGCAGCGGGAGCCCTTCGGACAGGTGACTGCCAATGTTCACCCCGGTGGTGGATATCGCCCACGGTCCCACAGGGTGGAGATGGGGAGGAAGCAAAGCTGGGATGCACCATGGCCAGGGCAGCTCAGCAGAGCAGCACCTACAGCCACTCAGTTTTAACAACTGCAGTTCATCTCAGTGGTTAAATTGCAAAGAAGTGGCCCAACACAAGGCCTGTGAAACATTATACAAGGGATGTATTTTGGCCCCCCTGGCCCTGGATGTGAATTTAAACCCCCACAGATGGTTTTATTTTTAACTCTAGTACTCATGAAGAGTAATCTGTGCTCTAATCATTAGAATAAGCCTGCAGCTGAACACCAGTTTCATCCCTCCTCCAGATTTTGGTATTGCCAGAAAATCCTTATCCCCATAAACAACCTGCAGCAGCACACGTGGTGGAACCACACACTGGAAGCAGAGCAGAGCAAGAGGTCCCCCAAAAGCCATGGCCTCCACAAGCATGAGGGGACGCAAAATACACAACTGGGAGATCTGCAAAGCCAAACCGCAGCAATCGGCGCATCGGAAATAAAACCTGGGTCTCACAAATCTAAGTCCATCACTGCATGCAGTCACCAACTGCCTAAGCCTGAATGTACACACACAACAGGTGTAAATTGTAAATTCCGAGGCAGAAAGTAAATTAAAATGAAAGTGGGATTGAAAGTGCCAGGCTAAAATCATTTCAAATTCATTGTAGCAAAATTCAAGGACTAGGTTAAACTAAAAAGAACTAAGCAAAAAGAGACAAATTGTATTTTGACATACTTGTAAAGTATCCTTCTGAAGTGCTCTGGTTAAAGCATTTAGTGTTTCAGCCTCAGGCTTAACTATATTTAGTGGTACCATATTCTCCCTCCACCCCTTTCCTAATTTGAGTGCGTTTGCTTCCAAACTTCTTTGGATTCATTTCACATTTGCCACTAACCTCGGGATGATTTTTGCAAGTTTCACAAACAGAACAAAGCCAGTTTACGGGTCATATTTCTTACTTGGGAATGACAGAATCACAAGGGAAAACAGCTAGCCTAAACTTATTAGCGTCCTGGCCTGAAAACATTCTGGTCTAATCCAACAGTTCCTATCAGAGCTTTTTATTTTGTGTGCCTGCAAGCAGGGCGATCGCTCAATGACTCAAGCTACTGGGGGTCCCAGGACCACACACTATATAGCAACAAAAGTCGTTCCTCCACCCAGATCTCCCCGAGGTCAGCCCCTCTCCCATCTGTAAGCAGCAGATACGTAGCCGGTAGAGCCAGGCAGCCCTTGCCAGCTTCGAGAGTGCCTGGAGAGTAACGCAAGCATCCAGCCAATTGGTGCCGAGCCCAGTCTCGTGTTGGTGTAGGATCATGGTTGTTCCATCTCCATGTGAGGAAGAACTTCTTTCCTGTGAGGGTGCCAGAGCCCTGGAACAGGCTGCCCAGAGAGATGGTGGAGTCTCCTTCTCTGGAGATCTTCCAACCCACCTGGATGCCACCCTGTGCCACGTGCTCCTGGTGTCCCTGCTGGAGCAAGGAGTTGGCTAGATGATCTCTAGAGGTCCCTTCCAACCTCAACCACTCTGTGAATCTGTGATACGGATATACATATGGAGAAGCAAGTGTTTGTGTCATGGGAATGAAGATCAGGTGTCCAAACACAAATAGCTAGCAGAAAAACAAACAAACAAACAAAAAAAACTATATTGCAGTTTCTTTACCAATTCATTGATTCTCAAAAAATCCATGTATCATAAAAGCACTGTTTGAAACCCTATGCTGTTGCCAGGCCTCATTTCCCCCTTCTTTCTAATTACACCGTACTGCAAATGAATAGAAATAAACAAGAGGCCTTGCAGAGACACATTGTGTCTCAGGATAACTTTGAAGGGTTTGAATTTGCAAAGATAAATTTTATCAAGGGAGAACAAGATACATCTCAAGTTCATAGTCTTTCAGGTTATACTGAGCTTTTTTTTTTTTTTTTTTCTAGAAAGCAAATGACTTTGAACAGTCTTTCTTTGGAATACTTATCTAGCATCTATTTACATGCCAATATAACATAAAATGGTATTTGAACATAAAAACAAGACTATTCTAATCTTGCTGACATGGAACTGGTTTCTATTTAGCATTTTTTTAAATTAAATTATTATTCTTTATTAAACACATCTAGTCAGCCCCATCCAATGAGTCCTGGACAACAAAAGAGCAGCAAAGACCTTTGAGCAGTGTAACTTGGTTAGATGAGCAGCTAAACTATCTTTTGGCTTATCCAGTTTCCATCAAGTTCAGAACAAGACAAAGCAAATCAAGGACATCAAGGACATCTCATCATTTTACATTTTTTTTATTCTACAGTCCTGGCTAGATGGAAATATATATTAAATAGCCAACCATAATAATTCACTTGTGAACTTTTCGGAAATTCCATTAGTAGGGGCTCCCCTTTAATTTAGCTTCACAACATCTGGCGAACACAACACCCCTATTGCTTACAGAACAGCTTTCATGTTGAACTTCTAGCAGGCCTTTAAGGAAGACAGAAGAACGTCGTGGGAGGGCCAAACACTGATCATCACAGCACAAAAGCTGCAAATCACTCCAGGAATCCCAGAATGATTAAAACCACTTTATAGCTTTTTGTCTCATTTATGACAACTGATCTAATTGGTAGCATGAGGAGATGGCCTGATTGGCCTGAGGTAGCACAAAGCCTGTGTACAAAGGCCTAGTATTGCTCCCATTGAAATCACTGACAGAACTGCCCTTGTCTTTGATAAGGCATAATTTAGATTCTAATTCTTGTGGATCACATGGGTTGAAGGTTTGCCATAATGCCTTCCTTTACATCCTTATGCTTTGGAGAATACCCACACACAGATTATATACATGGTGGGCCTGGGCCAGCTTCCACTCCAGTCCTAATAGTAGCGCACAATTGTCCCAGTCTTGTCCTATTATAACAGACAACTTCCATGTTAAATGCTTTTCCACAATAACAATCACTTATTCATTACCAGTACCTTAACTCACACCAGTTAGGCCAAAGAATGCCAGAGTGATAGCGCAATTCAAACTTGCATCTCATCCAGTATTCCAGTTGCAACAAGGGAAGCAGTTCAAGTTCCACACAATCCTTCTAAAAGCCACATTGCAATGATACAGAAATGTGAATTAATGTCTCTTTGCTTATCTTTTCCCTCAGTGGTTGTTCAGCCCTCCTAGCTAAGAGTTTCATATACATTTAAAATATCAATCTAATCTACTCAAAGAGCTATTGATTTATCAGCTCCATCTCCGTGTCACTATTGAATGGCTTCAGAAATCTGCCAAATATGTCTATCCTTTCCACTACTTCTATCAGTCCTCTAGCCTCAGTGTCAGCTCATCTATTGATCTGAATGCAGTTCTGGTCTTCCAGTCCACTAGCTCTCTCCTCTCTTCATACTGTAGATGTGCTTGTAATTGGCACAGAAATTTTAAGGGCAATATTAGCACTCCCTCCCTAGCAACATTCATCTTATCAGCCTGGACCCAATCTAAATAAAATTTATACAACTAAATGGATAGAAGAAGGGAAATGGAGAGCCAGTATAATTAAAAAAAAAAAAAAAGCTAGGGAAATAATGAAGGAGAAAAGGTGCTTTCCTCCTTGTGCATATTGCTACTATTAATTTCTAATTAATTTACATTAATTAATGAGTATTTTGAAGGGAAGCCTCAATTTGCTTCACTTTCTAGTAAAAGTCTAGAATTCGGTTCCTAGTAAAAGTCAAAAGTCCAGCAGCTCCTTCAGGCCTCTGCACAGTTTCAGCTGTGTGTGCCACAACTGACTGCAGCCTCTCGCCCTTAGCCTGACCCAAGGTCCAGTGTCTAGAAGTCACAGACATATTCCTCTTTCTGTCCACATTTGTGGATCAACTCTGAAAAGCTGCCTCTGCCACAGCTTGAACAAAAATCTGAACCAAAATAAAATAAAATAAAATAAAATAAAATAAAATAAAATAAAATAAAATAAAATAAAATAAAATAAAATAAAGGACAACTTGAGGAACAAAGGAGCTCTGCCACTGACTGGCTGCTCTTTGTAAATGCAATTTATCTATAATTAATGATTATTCTCTGCTTGCCAATGTCTTTCAGTCACTTATTGGTTATCTAACAAACTTCTGCAAGACCACAGGGCAGGAATGGGAGTTGTCATTTGATTCCATCCATGCTGTTTCGCCAAGACTGTGAGAGAGCCCTGGAACAGGCTGCCCAGAGAGGTTGTGGAGTCTCCTTCTCTGGAGATCTTTCAAACCCGCTTGGACGCAGTCCTGTGCCACGTGCTCTAGGTGACCCTGTGCGTGCAGAGAGGTTGGACTAGATGATCTCTAGAGGTCCCTTCCAACCCTAATGATTCTACGATGTGGAAAGGCGACACCGTGCAGCAAGGCCCAGCAGAAGAGGACGGCTCCCACTGAGCAGACATCTATCACCACAAAGTGACCAAAGGAAGCAGCTGAGAGGCAAACTTAGCTTAACCTCTCTTGCTAAATTCAATTTTAACACTCAATACCCTGATTTACTAGGAATCTTTTGAAACTTCAATGCAGTCGATCAAATTTTTCAGTAAAAGGGTTTCCTACGAGGAAGTGCCAAACGGAAGCGGACTTCATTTCAAGGAACTGTTTCTCAAGCCTATTAATTCTTCAGCCCACAAGCAGGAGAAGCAGCAATCACCTGGGTAACCTTGACAACCTTCCCGCTAGGAGACAACCTAGCTTGGGGAATGCCAAGTTAGGCAGGCAACGTGCTACTGTAACCACCGTGCTTAAAACTACATCCTGCCTGATGTGTTGTGAGGATTTTGGAGCTGTTGGAAGACTTTTCTAAAATAAAACAATACCCGCGAATTAACCCATAGAACAAACACTTTAAAAAATCCGGTGGTTTTACAGAATGAAAAATACATTGGCTAGGCCTACTAGGTTCACTTTGCTGCTGCTGTTGGGTTTTCGTATCAGTGAGGTTGTACTGATAAAAAAAAAATGAAAATTTAGTTATATATGTATACAAATTTACTTCAGTAATTTTGCTAGGAATGCAGAAGTGGCCAAATCTTTAAACAGCAACTTTATAAATAAAGAATTTTTTGCAAAGGTTCCTCCACTTAACATATAACAGCATGCTTAAAGCAGTCTCATTTTCTATCACGAGCAAGGCTGTAAGCGCTCTTTATGTTACGAGATGTGCCCCCCATGCAGAACTCCTGGCCTTCACTGAACTATACACAGAACTCTGCAGGATCAAGGTCTCCATCATTAGTTTATATACATAAATAGAAGGCTGCTTACACAGAATCTAGGCACTCAGCTTCTTTACGCAAAAGAAAGCCACAGAGGTTTGTCTGCTCCTAAATCATGTCCTAGTTCTGCCCTTTTTTGTGTGTGTTTTTTTTTTTTTTTCCTTAAGTGAAGGATGTATTTGAAAGAGAAATAAAACAGTATCAGCAAAAATTAGCATTGGACTAAAAGTAAATGATTTGATAATTTTAACACTCCCCTCAAGCTGCTATGGGGAAAATCACAGAGCAGAATCTATTCCTTGTGCGTTGTTCAAACAGAGAGCAAGACTGCAGGGTAGACCACGTTCTCCCATGTCTCTGGTATCTCTGGAAAGATTCAGCTTGGAAAGGAGAATGTCAGAGGAGACAGAAGAAACGTCTATGCCCAGTTACCTCAATAACAGTGACCAGCTACTCCTTCCCCCTCCTAGTGCTAAGCTCTTTCCAGAAGTGGGTCGGATTCAGATTATTGGATTATCTGGATTATTTCTGTAGGGTTGTCAGCAGCCTACTTTACCATCAGCATCCATCCGTGGAAGTCCAGAGATGACGACAACTCAGCATGACTGGGCAAGCCAGTTCTCTGCCAGGCTGGCTGCCTACGTGCAAAGGTTGAGCAGTACTGGGCATCCCAAGAGGGCTATGCAGCCCCCAAACCTGTGCAACTGCATCACATTCTACACAGAAACATTAGCCAAGTCCCATTTGACAGATGATGGATTTGGGCTCAGACAGTGGCAGAGAAGCTCATGGCGGAACTGAAATCAGGTTCCCCAAGAGCACAGTCACCGTTCACTGCTACATGGACCCTCCTCTGTCCTAGCTAGATTTCCACAGCTCCTTCACACTTCTGTCTTTATTCGCTAACAGCAAAGCACCCATGCAAATACCAGATACATACAACTAGCAAGACAGGTGGCCATCCTGGAAGAAACCGAGGCCATTTTCCTTGTGATACCTTGTGTCTTCTTGGTGTGGATTCTAGGATTTGGTAAAAACATAACCCAAGTGAATTATACTGTTATTGTAAGATAATTCAGCTAATGCTACAAACCTGATTGGACGTGACTACAATCGATAGAGATAAGCAGAAGCAGTAGCCAGATTTGTTGAATAAATGAATTCTTGCAAGCTACTGGCTCAGCTGCTCCATCAATGACAACACTTCCATCCATTTCAGTGGGAAGTAGAATCGGGCCCTGATTTCTGACACTGCAGATTTCAGGAGCCTATTATGTAACAAGTGGTACAGAAGTAACTAGCAACAAAAAAGAATCCCCTTTCTTTACCCCCAAACTTGATGGACCCATGCATCTACAATTAATCATCTTTGTTATTAGTCTTTCTTCAAAATTGTAAAACAGCAGAATAGAATGGCAGCGCCAGCATTCCAAAAATTCCTGCTAGACCTTACAGCCCTCATTAATAAACTTAATAGAGGAACAGAAGTATCTCAGGAGTGTAGTAGGTTATAGGCTAAGGCTTTCCTTTGGGTGTAATTTTATGTTCTTGCTTCACACAGAAGTTATGTATTTATTCCAAGGTCTCTCTTTTTTTTTTCAGTACTCATTTATGCTCCTTTAGTGATATCTGCAAATTGATAAATTCAAGGCTGCCAGCATTATCAGCTGAAAAAGAGAAATTAAACCCAGAATTAATCAATCTGCATAGGGTGAAGATTAACTCCCTCACCCTACAGTTCAAGCATCATTTGGTGCCAGAGTAATCTGGAGCCACGTCCTGCAACTGCTCCATCCACAAAAGGAAGCAGCCACAGGGTCAAGCCAGCAAACAACCACTTACCTTTGTGCACATAACTATGTACAGGGATAAATTATATCACTGTTTAACCGCATACAAACCTAGACCTATTACTTAAAATTTCTCCAGCTTTCTACCGGTGCCAAAGAAAACAAGTCTGGAACATCCATCTAGTCAGTAAATACCTGCATGTCTTGCTCAAAGCAAAAAAACACATTTGGATAAGAAAAAGTTTGGTAAAAGAAGAGGGTTTTACTGCTCTCACCTGCTCAGCACATCAACAGCTGACTAAAAAAATAAGTCATATAACCATGAGGAGAGAAAAAGAAATCTGAGTAAAGGTATTTTTCAGATGTTTAACACAATGCAATGAATAGTACAAGCACTGAGTCAATACAGAATCACCATGCAACAGAATTGCACAGATGCACAAAAATAACAGAGCACCAAAGGACCATGTAGTGTGCTCAAGGCAGGGAAAAAAGTCTTTTATTGAGGCGCTTTGCGTGGTCAGTGTTAACCTTTACTGACAGTCATTTAATATTATTGTACCAAATGCTGCACTTGATGAAAAATAAGCCTAAGGCACATTTCAAAATAACTCTGCATCAGCCAAATTTTTTTCTACCTAAGCCTATAGTAGAATCCCCATCACATTCATTGGAAATTGAGTTTGGTTAAGAGTGATCATTTTTGAAAATTTGACATTTCAACATTAATTGAAGGCAGTGGGCAGTGTAGATATCCCTAGTGCTAAAATGCTAAATTCTGGTACTTGTTATTAATGTTGTTTGATTTTTCTTTTTTTCTTTTTTTAAGCTATCAGATCTTGCTAAGGAAAAAACATCTGGAAACAGTGTGAATGTGAAGTAAATGGGGTGCAAAAATAGAGGCCAATAACATAGTTTATACTGTCCCTGGGGCACAAGGAGATGTGTCCAGCAGCATTTGGATTAAAAATAACCTCAAACCATCAAAATGCAGTTACTTTAATTCACAGCTTTAATGTATTTATTTCAATAGCTTTAGTTCATTACCTAGTTAATAAAGTGAATTAGATAATGGTAGTGCAGCAGTTAGCACTAGTGCTTTCTATTTTTCTAATAGTGCCTGAGATCAGTTTGCCAGGAAAGCAGTGCTGTTGCATGGAGAGACTCAGTACAAGCTGGCACGTGCCATAGTGCTCTAGGTCAACCTCTGCCTCTCTTCTTCTCACTAGGAAGGGATCAACTCTACATGCAATTTCGCTGATTTCAGATGGAAACCTGAACTGAGACATGGAGAGAAAAAGAAAGGAAAAAAGCTTTCAAATATCTCCACTTATCAAGATTCTTCAGAACACAAGACCAAGATAAAACACGACAATAAAGATAAAGTTTTCTCCTGCATCATTCACCCTATAGCCTTAGGAGATTCCACACTGTATCCTCCTTGTGTTCCAGTTCATGGAGTCTCCTTTCCTCTGCTTCTTCCTCTACACACTCACATCCCCACACTTTTCGCCCTGTGAACTGAAGCAATGACCCATTCCTTGTGATTAAATTAGCGTAAGTAATAAGATATCATAGAGCTGATTGATTTCCCCAGCAATAGTTATTAACCAGCTCAATTCAGAGGAAAGCAGAGCCATTATTCTAGACATTGATTCCTGAGCAGGACTGCAGGAGAGGAGTACGCTAGGACATATGTAGCACGCGTGCAAACAGCTCAATCCAAAAAAAAAAAAAGAGGTCATTCCAAGCTACATCTTTCTACACAGTAACAGTTTTCCCTTGGAAAACAAGAGACTTTGAGTGATTAAAAATAAACTCTTTCATATCATGAGGAAGATGTGTTATTTGCTTAGGTCAGAGGCATTATAAAAGTTGCTACAATTCCGAATTTGTTCAAGGTGGTAGAGACTGAAATTTGTCTCATTCAGGCAGTAGCTTGTAAGCAGCTCAGGCTCACAAGGTTGGGGAGCTTTTCCCATTTTCTTATGACTCACCCACGTGGCCACAGACACAGCTGGCAGTGAGGCTCCTCAGACCAAAACTCAACCACCCAGAACTCAAAGGCACCTGCTGCTGAGAACACCTGATTAAACACTTAATCTTGCCCTCTCCCCTTTTAGACCCGCTTCCCAAGCACTATTGTGTCCAAAAACTCTCATTAGTTCCCATCCAGCGCCAGGGGCCTTCTTTCTCAGCTGCCACACGTCACTGCAGCAAGGATGACTCTGGATTCACCATGGATGACTCTTACACTGTCAAGGAGTAGCCTGGACACTCCAAGTAAGTCATGAAGTCGCGAGATAAAACACTAGTCTTCTAGACCATGTTCATCATAAGATGACGACCATTTTTGATCTTTCTCCTCCTCATGATAATTGTCAGCCTTGCTGAACTAAAGTATGACTTCTTTTCATTGTCAACATCACTATTTCACCTACTTGGTGTTAGTGTGAGAATGTTCACATTTACTCCCTTAGGGTCCTCAACCCAGACACAGACATGGGAAGACCATATCTGTTCACTGAAGCATTTCTGCCTTCCCAGAAGGCTTCCCTGCTGCCTTCTGTACCTTAACATTCCTGCCTTCTGGGTTCAACTGTCTTTCTCCTTATGGAAAGGATGACAACAGCCTCCCCTTCTCAGGGCTGTGCTTCACTTCTGGCAGGCTGTTTCCATCCCTTAGTTCTCCCCAAAGGAGTAAGCTTTCACAAGTGTGGCTGTCATTGCCACTGACTTCCTAGGGTCATCAAGACTCAGCATGAAAAATTAAGCTTGAAAAGGTCCTAAGGCCCTGGACACCTTTCCTCCTTGCAAAAGAGAGGGAAGGTGCTGCTGTTTTAATATTCCTTTTGTCCTTCTTCCTTCTGCTCCAAGACCATCTCCTACTTCAGATCCTTGTCAAGATTTGTTCTTCTTACCTCTTGCTGGTCCATTTCTTAGCATCCTCAAGCACTGTGACGTTCAATTCCCTCATTATATCTGCGTGAAAAGATGAGTGAAAGCTGTCCAAAACACAAGCTACACACAAAGAACA
>NW_010587890.1:3811-34832 GCF_000705375.1 Tinamus guttatus
TGCTCTTGTGATATGGAGCTAATGGGGTTTGTGCCCCACAACAGCCCAGGGACAAGGCCGTGTTCTTCAGAAAGCCAACAGCTCCTGGAAAGGAATTAAATTCAGTTCTTGGCTACCTGATGCTCTCCTCGTTGTTCAAGTTTTCAGAGCTATGAAGTGAACTAAGTAATTGAATAAAGTGTTTTTTTTCTTACTCTTCAGTTATGTTTTTTCTATTTTTTTTGAGCCCTCAGGCTTCCAATCTAAAATCTGTTAGTTAGTGGTGTCCAATGCATATCAGTTTTGTAATACAGGATAACAGGCTATGAATTTCTTGAATTTCTTTTTTTTAAGTTTTACTTTGCATGACAAATCATATCTTCAGTTAATTTGATTTTTAAAATGGTACTGACAAAATTATGCTTTGCCTGAAGTTAATGATGTTCAGGACAGAGGATGCATCTTCCCTTGAGTTCTTCTGATCTTATTTTCCCATAGGAAATAAGACATGTCCTCCCCACCCCCCAAGAAAGGATGGCAGAAGCAAGATCTTATTTATAAGGTCCTGCTATGGATGGCACATGTGACATTTCCTAATGGTCCTTTGCTTAATGTTAGTCAGCTTTTTTCTTACCCGGAACTTGAACTTGATTTAAAATCAAACTGAAAACATTTATTTATGAAGACAAAGCATAAAGTCAACGTTATCTGAAAATTTTCAGCTCTTCAATGGAGCTCTTCAGCTCTTCAAAACTTCAATGGAAGTTTTATATTTTCTGAGCAAAGCAGAAACTTAGAAAGCAGCTGAAGGAAAAAAACAGGATTTGTACTACTTTTGTTGTTCATAAAATGTTCCTGCTACATTTTCAAGGCAGGAGTTCTCAAATCCCTATTTCTGTGCCTTCAAAAGGATAATTATTTCTTATTTTATGTGCCTACAACCTAGGACCAAACCTTTCAGCAAAACCTTTCAAACTGACTCACAACTCTCAGTTAACGTCAAATTAATGATCCCTCTACAATTCCTCTGCCATGAGGAAACCTCATGATAAAAGCAGTTTCCTGCTCCACCCTCTGTCACCTGCTAAATATATTAGTCCCTCACTTGCTCAAAATAAGTTTTAGTGAGTGGAGATTTTCTAAAGTCAGTAAAAATGCAAGCGAGTGTGTGGAATTATGGAGTAGTATGGATTTATGTGCTCATACATATATCAGGTTCCTCACAAGTCTAGTTTATCGTGCAGTTGTACAAGGAACTGCATTGGTGCAGCTGAGGATCCTAAGCTATGCCAGAACACTAGGAACAATCTGAGGTAGGAGATTAGGAATCTTGAAATGGATTTGTGGTTAGAGAAATTGGATGCAGGGCTGTTGTCAAAGATTTCCTTCTGCTGATGAAAATAAGATGGCCTATGACAAAACATTTTGTTAGAACAAAATTAAATATAATCAGTGTACATTTTCTGGAGCTCTGCTGGAGCAGAGACATCGCAGACTGTTTCCTGCTGGGAGAATCAAAAAATCTGTTTCAGTTCCCAGTGAGGGAAGAAAGGCCCTGGGGAAAATGTAGTCCATGTGGATCTTATACTGAGATTTATTTTTGCAAAATGGGAGAATCTATGCAGTGTTTCTCATCGGGTTTCACAGCAAATTTGGGGCTAGAATGCTTTTTCAGACCTAACCCTTAAGTGCTTTACAGGCACATTTTCCTATGTCTGGGGCAAAACTTTATAAAGAGCTTATCTCCTGTTAGTAATAATGTGCTTATGCGGGGCACTCCTCATCTAACCACACTTTGCATAGAAGACATTGACACCCTCAGGCTCAGTGATTTGTCTGTTGTCACTCAGCAGGATTTCTAGAAATCTGGAAGTATACTGTGAAGGGAATTTCCACACCTTGATAGATGGGAATGTAAGATAAAATGAGAAGAATTGGGGCATCTTGTTTCTTGAATGATTTTTGACCTCAGCTGTAAGTGGAGGTTCAGGCCACTCCTGCATTTGGATCCCAAATGTCGTCTTTGTGGTAATATTTTGATCACAGAGCTGCAGAAGATGGGCCTGTTTCCATGATATCGTCATCCAGTGTTAACGTTTCTGAACTCCTTTCAATTACTCATGGTCCATTTATTAGTAAGTTTTGGGTCTGTGCCACAAAATGGTTTTAAAATACCTTTTAGAGCAGTTTGATTGACTTTTTTATCCCAATTGGAGTGACTGAAGCTAAGAAGAATAAAGCCCTTTTATACAATACTTGGATTAGCCCAACTTGAAGATCTAATTACAAAGCAAAGGAAACAGCTTTTGCTGTTCCCAGAGTACAGATGTCACCTTTGTAAGTACCACATGTTCAAGCTGACATCAATTTTTGTAAAAGTGCTGCAAGGTTTAGTAGAATGAGGAAGTTTCTGCTGTTTCTGTGCCACTTCAGGGGAGCGGGAGGGCAAGGGCTGGTGAGTCCAGGAGATCCAGAAGAGTCCCGCGAGCTATGAACAGGCCAGTGAGCTGCCCTGGAGGAAAGGGGATGGCAGCTGAAGTGACCTTGCCCAGCTCACAGGGGAGGATACTGAAAGGATGAGAGGAAAAATAGTAAGAGAACTGTGGGGATGTGGAGAACTGGGTTGGAAGAAGAAATAAGGCAGTTGGATGAGGAACAGGAGAGATTAAACCAATGCGTTGTCTGAATAATTGTTTGACTGTTCTTGTCTCACATGAAAGATACCTAGTTGAATTATATTTTAGTTTTTCATTTTTTTCTGTAATGAAAATATTCCTTAAACTTCTTTGACCCTGTGTAAAATACTTTGTGCTTGGTGGATGGGAGGTGAGTGACCAGAAGCCATGGATGGGCTTGGAGTAGGCCGTGGGGAGCAGCAGGCAGAGGAAGACAACTTTGTGTTTCCCTGCATCTCCTCAACCAATAGTGATCTTATCCTTGAAATCCTTCTTTCAGATGTTGTTTCATCTCTTCACTCTGAATTATCTGGTAGGATTCATTTTAATTTTTTTAAAGTCCTTACACAGGATCAGAAAAAAAATGAAAAAAATGAAATAGCATGTCCTTTGATTATTCTTCCAGCAATAAACAGAAATTATTTCTGTGCTGAGAGTGGGAAGGGAGGGTCCCAGATGGGCTTGCATAGCTGGAAAGCCCCAAACTAGCATGCTTGTTGACCCAGTATAGGTATATTTGCTGTCGCTCCTTTTTATCAGGAATTTGAGACTTTGAATATTGAAAATGTGGTAGCAAAGCTCTGCTTGTTTTGTGTACTGTAAGAAAGTGTAGGATTTAGGGATCCTAATTTCCTTTGCTAATCCCTAGTGATTAAATTCCAGATGTCAAAATAGCAAGTGTAACCTTTATAACTTGACTTTAGTTAATATAAATAAGAAGTTCCTACATCCTGACATGTGCTATTCTTAGCTGATTTAAGGCTCTGAAAGTCTTGCCTGTTTGCCTATTGCAGCTTTTATACAGCAAGAGGTATGAAGATGTGGATACAGAACTGAAAATACCACAATGTGGAATTGGACTGTTCAGACATGCAATTTAGTCTCATATACTATACAAAATATTGGCTGAATAATATTTTTGCAAATGAAATATCATCATGATGGCTAACTATTCAGAGTTTCCCTAGAGTCAACTATTTTGAGCTCTTCCGTTACCAGTTCTTAATGGCTGTCCAGGAACCAAATTTCATAAGAAATTATTTCAAATGCGGTCCTATTGTATTATGCATTGTATTCCTAGGTGGAAACAAATTCCAAATGACCCTGGAATTTAATCAGTTTTGAAGGGTATAGCTGAAATGGTGTGCTCAGAGCCAGCTAGGAGACACCCATTTGTCAGCTTCTGACTTTACCCAAATCAGCATGTTTGAACATGGAGGAGAAGGGGGATGGACTCTGCTAAAGAACAGAGGCTGTATTTCTGGGCAGAGACTTGTTCCTAGGGTTCCAGGTGTCTTGAGACCTTGTAATGCTCCCATGCATCTCTCATCGAGTGGTGTAAAAAGCCATCACCCACAGACCCAAATGTAAAGCTTGCCACGGGTGGGTTGGTGGAAACATGGATGTCTGATTTAGGTATGTGATCTCTTGGAGGGATCCTCAAAAGAGACAGTTTTTCAGTGTTCAAACTACTGCTGCTTGAAGTAAATTCTATTGCAGTGACTTTGCCAGCCCTGCTCTGGGTTTTCTCTACAGGCAGACTTGTGCTCTGTTGTTAAGCCATTAAACAACCCTTGCTCAACTCCCTCGTGGCTGTGGCTGACCTCAGTAAATTACTGATGCTGGGTATGACCATGGATGGTTACAGTGCTGCTCTGTTGGATATTAAAGTGTTTTCTGTGCATACTTTGGCTTAATTTGCATGGATCTCTTAAAGAAGATTTAATTTCTGCTGAATAGGAGGCATTCTTTCAAGGCCTTTTTCTACGTTGAAGTTATCTTGTGCTACGCCTAGCTTCTGCTGTTAGCACTAAATAATCATTTGATTTAAGAGGACTAGCTGTGCACCTCCAGCCCCTGATTGCTATCTGAGGGGAAATGCACGCATGTTGAATTTAGCCATGTCTTCTGGATAGTCTCAAATGATACATAGGTTTACACAGCCCTTAAAGGGAAAGACTGCAGGGCTGAGTGCCAGGGCCGTTTCCTCTTTTTCCACTGCCAGGTGAGATTTTGAAAGAGGAAAAAACAGATCTATGGAAATGCGGAGTCTGACTCTGTGCGTTTAAGCATATATGTGCTGGTTTAAGCCACCACGCATGAGTTGCCTGCTCCTAGAAGCTAAGCAACGTGTTAATGGGGTGTCAATCCAGGGCTTTGGGAATGTGTAAAAGTGCTGGTGTGGCTGCTGGCCTCCAGTAGGCTCTGGTCTAGGCTGCAGGGTGGGCAGAGGTGCAGCCGCTTGCGGGGCGCGTCCGCATGAGCAAGTGACACGGGGATGGTGGCTGATCCTGGAGCGATGCTGAGAGTCACAGAGTCATTTTGACCCGCTTTGATCTGCTGTCCCTTGCCAAAGGAGAACTCTAGGATTGCTGCTGAAGCCCTAGCAGAAGAGGCCAAGGGGAATACTTGGGCTGTGCGCTGACTGCTACTACTGGGAGTAAAACAGGAAAGATAAAGTGAACCTCAAGTACGGCCATCCATTAGTGCCGGCGTGTCACAATCTTGGCTTAGGTATTCAGCTCAAGCTCTAGCAGCCTGTGTGTTTTGGCTCCGTGTGTTTTTGCCCTCCTAGGGAATGGTTTTGCTGGTGTTTTTTCCAAAAAGCTGGCTCCGAGAACTGACTGCTTTTAAATATGAAAACAGGAACATGAGTGGGTAATACCCAGTGCCCTAAAGAAAATGGATACTTCTCCTTCAGCTCTGTTCTTCAGCCTGTGACCCTGTCTGAAGGACTTTGGCTTCCTTATTGGCAGCTCGGTCACAGATGCGCCTGATAAATGCCCCTGGTGTTAATACTTGGCTGACAAGACCATATTAACTTTTATCCTTCTTGGTGAGCCTTATAAATGGTAGGTTTCTGTTTTCAATTCAAATGAGATTTTTTTTTTTTTTGATTCCTCACATATACTTTTAACCTCAAAACACTTGGCTTGGAAAAAGACTCTGAAAATAGCAAATCTGCATAAGCAAAATATTTTGCAAATGAGATAGTGCAAGTGCACAGCGTCCCAGCAGCAGTGCTCACGGAGGGAGAACAGCAGCAGTCACCTCCCAGGAATGAACGCATTAATCCCAGGAGCCCAAAACAAAGAGGAGACATTGAAGCAGACACCTAAACAGTGATTCATTGCACAATTTGTCTCAATGTATTGAGACAATGGACTGATTATCTCACTAACATCAGATTGGTATACCCAACAGTATGTGCAGAGGAGGAATAAGCCTCCCTCATGGAATAGTATATAATGTCTTCCTTAGTCAGTAGTTGACTCATGAAAGGAATAAATCCTCAAGAGGGGAAAGTGGTTAATTGTTCAGAGCAAAGGGAGCAAGAACTTAGGACTCCTTAGTCCAGCCTCTGCCTTTAGCATGATTCACTGGAGCCCCGAGCAAGATGTTTAAATGCTGTGTGCTTCTGTTTCATTGAAGTGAGAGAAATTGTTATTGGTTTCCCAAGCAGGGCTCTGCGAGTCTTTCTTGATTCAACACGGAGGGCCTTGTAATCATTGCAGCATTGAACCTTTTGAGAAGGTTCCTCACAGCCCTGTTGCAAGGATCCAAAATTTCTGTAGAAGCAGCTTTCCAATGACACTTTCAGACTATAAAAAATTCTTAAGCTATCTATCAAACCTGGAAGTCAGTCTCCTTGCGTATTTTTTTTTTCTTGTTAAAGGGATGGGGGGCTTTTCTTCTTTCTGCCTCCTAGTTTCCTTCCTCTTCTGTCTTGCCCTCCTTACACTGGAGATATTTCTCCTTTAGCTGAAAGTAATAGTTTGCTGTAGCCTAAAGAGTAGAGCATCTAGTTCTCCATAAAGGTATGGAGCACGCGCCAAGGGCATGTTTACCAGGATAGCACAGGCAGACTTTATTCACCCTGCTTATGGACATGACCTACGTTACCTACAAGGACACAGTTGGTAAATGTATGTGCAGATGACACTTTGATTAAATTCATAAAGTTCTGGACAAATGTTTGAAAGCAAACAGTAATCTGCCATCTTCTTTCTTGCAAAAGTTACAGAGTTGGCATATAGTCAATGGGCATAGAGACTTATCCCTGCTCTGCTACATGGTGGCCTGAGCTTGCTGCTTCTGCGAAGATGATTTTGTGCAGGAGCTGACGTGGGGCAGGTGGTGTACACGAGCTTCCACTGCCTATGCATGAGCTGGCAGGGATGTGTGAGTTTCAAAGGGGAAAGATGGGTACAATAGAAGCCTGGAAATCTGCTGTTTTTTTCAAAAAAAAAAAAAAAAGCATCTGGAAATGTCTCTCCTTGGGCCTGATTATAAGCTAGGTTTCTGCCTCTCAAGAGACTTCTAATGAGCTGGAATAACTTTTGAGCCTTTCAGTATCTAATCTTAAGGGTAACTTCAATTTCATTTATTTCTGTGCTCACACATGAAAAAGCAAACGGATTGCAGTTTTCTAAAACTCATCAACATAATTATGGGAATCAAGCTTTTTTTAATTTGCCTGCTCTGTGGTTTGAAGTTAGCCCCAGCTGGAGGTGACTAATATTTGAAAGCCAATACTTGTTTCCTCAAAACATAGAGAGGGGCTGGGGAAAGTATGGGGAGCTGGGGTAAAAGTAGTGAGCAACTTGTCCAAGTGGATTGCGTGGTGTTGTGGATCGGGTTTGTGAGTGTGACATTTCTTCAGTATTGACCTATTTCTGTTTTTTTTTGTGGCTTTATTGTCACAGGTTTGTCATTGCTACACATCTTGGGGAATTTCACCAGTAAGATTTAAGTTTTCTTCCGCTATGCATGCACGCACATGTTATTTTATGATGAGTAAGTTTTATTTTCAATCTGAAAATTGGGCAGGAAGGGACAGGGAGATGAGTTATGTTTACAAATCTACTTGAAAATTTGTAGAAAGATTTTTGGATCGATCTGCTGACTTCTGTGAATCTCCCCTATCTTGTTCTGTGCAGGAGGCATAATTGACTCAGTTGTAGACTATGATACTATTATTGATTTGGAACTGTACCTTGTTCCAAAATAATTATCCTGTTGTTTCCTTGCCAAAAAGCTGTGTAGGTAAGGACTGCAGGGAAACTAATCTGTGTCGGGAATGACTAGCTCCACAGGGAATGGAAATGAAATAGGCTGCTGTGATGCTGTGCATTGCTCCATGCTGTGTGCTTGTGTGCTTCCATTGTGGCTTATTTTAGTTAATTTTTGAACATCATAATCTTTCTTTTCTTCCTAGGTAGGAATAAATTTCATTCCCTACTACACAAAACCAAGGCAGCAGAAGAAATGAAATGGAGATGTTAGCAGGTAATCCACAGGAATGGTCCACAGAAAGCTCCCATTTCCTGGATACTTGCCTGAAATGAAGGTGCTTTTTATTCAAGGTTATTTTTAAAAGAAATAAGGCAGTTTGAGCCTGTCTGCTTTTACCAGCTTGCATTGAAGGGGGTTCCTCTCTGTGTGGTCAGTCCTGAGCAGTGGGCCTTTCCCATGCAAGTAGGTAACGACCATCTTAGCTTAGGCAAAACCTCGAATTTCCCTTCTGACACCAATGTGACTGAAAAGTATGGGGCGGACAGAGTAAGCATGGAAGGTAATTAATTCCTGTAAGATGGTAATGTCTTTAACAGAGGAACGTTTCAGGAGGGAGCAGGATCATTGCAGATAGTTGATAGCTTTTGCAGGAGCTGGTGTTGTTAAAGCAAACACCTCACATTTCCTTGGAAAAGCAACTTCACGCTTAAAGCTGTGCTTTGTGTCAGGATTAATTATGGGTGCAGCAATGCTGAGCACTTCCAGAGACTCCTGTATAATTTTCCCGAGGAAAGGGGATTCCTTAATGTCCCAGATGTGTCAAGGGTAGGACAACCGAGATGCACTTGCTGTGAATGTCATTGTGGCAAATCCCCAGCATGGCAAAACTAAAGAGAGGGCCTCCAGTTCCTGAGTCACGGTCCATTGCCCTGGAAAACAGATGATGCTGTATTCCTGATGTCTCTGACCAAATTTATTAGCTCTTATGAGACAGTGTGAAGAAAAATAAATCATCATTTGTTTTACCTTCTAAAACTGCATTGTCTCCTTAGCAGGACAAAATCTGAATTCTTAATATGTTTATATTTACTATCAAAATGTTAGCACTATCTACGTGTTTTTGGGAAACTCTTTTATGAGGATTTCTTTATTCTTGCTTAAAAAAATCATTAGTTTAAGAATTAAATATATATATTTTTAAGTTAGTATGTTTGCTCAGGGCTCTCCTTGACTCCTTTACTTTTTTTGTTTTATATTAACAGTCTCTCTTCAAGAAAAAATTCAGTGCTGGCTGTACTTTTGTGCTGGTCTGTATTTGTATTAAGACTATTCAATGGGCATTATAAAACTTGATCTAAATGTAAATGCATGATTCTTGATAGAAACTTTCTGTTAGTGCTTTGCGTCATCTTCTTTTGACTTACAACATGCTAGATTACCATCTCAGAAAGTGAAAAATTGCCCTTCTCTTTACATACAGCAAGAAGCTCTGTTTCCAGCTTATTTTTCCCATGTAGGTTTTCCAGTGTTCTGTGAAACGTCTTCAGGGCACGAGGATCCTCGCAATGGAAAGAACATTGTCTTGTTTGCCAGGTGTTTCTATAATATCCTGTTGCTGGGATTTTTGTACCTTCTGAGAAACATTTGGTGCTAGCTACCACTGGAGGCTGGATTCTCATCTAAAAGGGCAAAAAGTCAGCCAGTATCTCACTACATGCACATTTCTTCTTTAATCATCAAAAAATGTCACAGGGTTCTAGGTCAGCCGTAGTATTGAGGAGGAGTCATCATGCTTCCCTTAAAGTAAGCATTTAAAAGCCTTAAAAGCTAGGTTTTATTAGGACATACAGTAATAAATTGAAACAAAGTAACTCTTTAAATGGAGGAAGTTCAAATTTCCTGTCTGACATTGATTAACAAAAGGCTCACAAACACATGTGATGACAGGGAGATCCCACCTTCCAGCATTATTCCTAGCTGAGCGTGTTTTGGCAGCGAGCTGGGCTGCCCGAATGCAGCCAGGCCCTTCTGGGTTTCTTGGCACACATTCCTCGCCCTGAGGGGTGCTCGGGGTGCGGGTCCCTCTTGGAGGGAAGCTGGGTGCTGTGCTCCCATCTTTGCTCTGCCACCCAGAAGCTTTTTGCAGCTGGGCAGGAACAGCCTGTCCGCACTCTAGTGAGCTCATCCTGCCTGCCCTGCTTGGGTTGAATCCAGCAAGTGGAGAGTGGCTACCTGACGATGGCACCAAACACAGGAGCAAACTGGAAACCAGCCAGCTGAGCAACTTGACCATCACTTACTTGGGAGTAGAAGACCTCACGTGGTTGACTGCCCCCAGAGTTTTCTCAAATCTGCTCTTAAGCAATGTACAGACTTTTGGTTTTAGCATGAAAATTGCGTTTTCTTGCCTCTCTAATCAGAGACAAGAGGGTTGCAGCCAAGAGCCATCCATCTTCAAAGGCTGCCCCTCCATGCTTGGCTTGGTTGCTGTTTTGTGATTGTAATTGAGCAGCTGAGATGAGAATGGTGCCAAAGAAACATTTTTCTTTCCTTGTAATTTCTGTATGGACTGCATTCCCCTGTCCTCCCCTTGCACCAAAAAATAGCTGTCGTCGCCCTTTGCGAAAGGGTGGCTAAGCCCTTAGAAGGGCAGCAAGTGTCCCCATGTAGCTTTGCAGCGGAGGCCCTGGGAGAGTGGGCACAGTTGGCCAAGTAGAGTTGTGCTTTTGATTGTCCCTGGAGATCTGAAGAAGAAACAGCAGTGTTAGACATTAGTGAGATGTGGGAAGAGTAAATGCACTGCAAACCTGCCGGGGGATTTTGCAACTTGGTGTGCTAAAGCAGCGAATTTTCTAGATACATTTCTGGTGTGCTGCAGGCATGTAGGTGTAGGGCTTAGCAGTTCTTCTGATATGTACCAAAGCTGCATAAACCTTCTCATATAAAGCCTCTGCCTACAAATGTTTGCTGACATGGATGTTCATGATAGCTTAGCTTTACTGTGTTTGCCTGTTCTAGCTGTTCATCTGGTGAAGCCCAGAGGGTGAGTATGGATCTGTTTGTATTTTTAGCAGTTTGTTTTACAACACATGACTGTATGTTCAAGCATTCATTTCTTCTGCTGTAGTGCAAGCAAATGTAGTGCAGGCAAATGTAGTTTGACCTTGTGTGCATAAATCAGACTGTGTTTGGATGTGAAGCTTTCCTAGGGAGACTCTCTACGTCCAGCAAGTGAAAAATAGTGTGGTTCCAAGTCACTTTGGTTCAGGAAAAAGTAAGAAAATGAAAAAAATCCAATCATGTCCTATGTTAGACCTTGTGGCTGGATGAACAGATGAGGCTCTTACCAGGCATTTACTTCGCTGCCAGTCAAGAGAAATGATCAATATAAAATGGTGATTAAGAGTGCTAGAGTGCCAGGGCAAGATGCTCTACTATTTTTGTTTGTTTGTTTCTTGTTGTGGTCTTCATTTTGGGGTAGTACGCTGCCTTTTGCAAAGATGGCAATCCATTTTATGTGATACTACTTGAAAAATAAGATTTAGTTCATGCTAAGTTGCTAAAATAAAAAAAAATGAAATCATAAAATGGAGCTTTTCGTAGTCTTCCAATATAAAATTGGCAGCAACTGCTTTTTGAACTCTTGAAACTAATTTTTCAAAGAGCTGAGGTTTGCCTGACAGTCTGACCTGAAGCATCAGGGTGACGGTTGCCCTCCTTGTGCACGCACCCAAGAGACCTTTGCAGTAAGAAGAGCTCTAAATAGTGCATCTTCTCTGGATGCTTAAAACAGGAGGTGGGAAGAATGCACGTGAGAAGGTTAGCTGGCAATGGGAGGCAAACTAAGTAGGTCTAGTTTTGAAAATAAACAGGGTTGCTGTGGTTTAGCTCTACTACGTGGTTATTGGAAGCTGTCATATGTAAATCCCAGATAGATTGTATATTTTGTCTTTTTATGTGTGAGATATGTATTTTGGTGTAATTGATGCTAAAGCTGAGTGTGTCTCAAAGTCTGGCTTCATAAATACCTACATGGGAGCTGAGACTCTGACACCCTGACTGAGAGCTGGGCCCTGCGTGTCACTTGTAACTGCTTTTTGTCTTGGACTCCTAACAAAATAAGCCTTATGCAACCACTGTGGGTATGCGCCAGTTTACCTTCTGCCATCTCCAGCAACTTCTGTGCCAATTGAGAGGCTTCAGCAAAACCTGATCAGGATTTTACAGTCCTGCCTGCAGCCCCAAAGCCTCCTTGGCACACCAGCTACTGCTCAACAGTAGCTAGCTCATTTTTCCAACCACGTGTAGCTCCTGGACCGCCAGATGGCCGAGAGAGATGGTTTCAGGTTAAGCATAGCTCAAGCTGTCGATTCTCCTGCTAGAGGAGTAGGCAATGGGCACTGGAGGGAGGGAGAGAATATGAAGAATTTGGGAGTGTGTGTCATGGTGACTGGGCACCTGAGGGAAGCAAGTGCAGTATTGCTGTGGACAAAGAATTGAGCTTGCAAAAGTGTTTCAGTATAACTTAATTTTTAAATATGTTAAGCACAAAGCTTAACTGCTTGGTAGACCAACATTGCCAGCTCTGATAGAATGAGAAATGGAGTTTTATCAAATGGCCTGGGAACAGGCTTGGAGAATTTGCTGCCTGCTCCATTTTCAGGCTGAAAAAACAGGAGAGAGAAGTTGGGCAAGCATTTGTGCTCAGGCTCTGAGTTGGGCTGCAGACACTCAGCACTCGAAGCTATGTGCTCAGTCTGATGCAGAGAGTTATTTTAATAAAAAGAAAAAAAAAAAGAAAAAAGAAAGAAAAAAAAAAGGCTGAGCAGATGATTGCAAATTTTTGAAAATGTTGATGCCTGTAGGTTTCCAAAGCTCATCTTGAAAGTGGAGCAGTTTTGATTAAACTGTTATCTGGAAGAGCTCTCCCTCCCTAGCTGGAATCTCGTAAAAGTCAGAGGAAGGGAAGCATCTTATGCTGGCCAGCTGCAGATGGTTGGGGAAGTAAGTTTCTAGTCATCCTCCCTCTTTTTGTAGAGGAGCATATTAGTAAACCACAATGTTCCATTTAGGAGGGTGATCAGGTCATCGAAACCTGCGTTTACTTCTATAAAAGAAGTGATACACTGTTGATGGGAAGAACTTGGCCAAACTCTTACTGTCTTGCTGGTTCCAAAGTTTACCTCAGAAGTGGTGCTTTGAGCAGGGCCTTGAAACTACTTTAGCACAATTAATGGGAGCATACTGGGGCTTTCAACTCTTGGGTTTTTTTATTCCTTTTTTTGAATAAAATAGTTTGATTTCACCTTGATGAGATATGGAAATATATATATATATATCCTCTTGAAACTTTTTTGAGAGGAAATCAGGAAAAAAAAATCCTTTTCCAGAAAACTGCTGTTATGAAATCACCTGTTATTGCTATAAGCTCCACTATGAAGTGAAGCACACGTGAGAACACGAGATGGTGCTTTTGAATATGGTGAGTAATGCTCCACTGCCTGAACCAACATCTTGATAACACAGCCCCTACGATGTTCAGTGCATAGACTGCGGTGGTGATCCTCATCGTGTTAATCTGTAATTTAGTTACTGTGATTTAGTTATATCTCATATTTCACTTCTCTATTATAGGTTTGGGCTGGCCATCCAGTCATCTGGCCACGCAGTCCTGTGCCACATGCTCTTGGTGACCCTGTGCGTGCAGGGGGTTGGACTAGATGATTTCTAAAGGTTGGACTAGATGATCTCTAAAGGTCCCTTCCAACCTTAAGGATTCTATGGTTCTATTGCATATTAAGAATTTAAAAGTGGATGGTTAGACATCAGTTACTCTCATTCTAATATCCCATTACACTCTCGGAAAAGTTTGAGAGAGATGCATGTCCAAACAGTAAAAAGAAGCCTGCCCTTATGCGGATGCAGCATTGACTGGTAAGCCTGCTGCTCTAATGTGTTAAGCATCTTTGTCTTGGCCTGACTTGAGAACTGAGGAGGACTGTGTCTAAGAAATTTGCCGTGACGTATTTTGCCACTGCAAATTGTTTTTATATGTCTCATGGAAGAATGGGCCAAGGCCATGCTTGTCATTGCTAGACTTGACCAGAACATTACAGAAAGTAATAACGGACTGATTTGCTGTAAATACTTGCAAGCTTTGAGGTATTTAGCAGAATACATTTTTTAATGTTGCAACAAAATTTTTGGATTTAGTGTAATTCTTATGAAATAGTAAAAATTCTCACGTATTCCACAGCTTACAGAAAAGAGGTCAGAAATCTTTTGCTCAGAATTTTACTCCTGGATTATAAATTCAAAAACAGCAAGCCAACAGCCAAAAAGCAAGCTGTAAGGAGAAGAATGTTCAGGAGGAACAGGCTACTTCTGAAAGCTGGAGCAACGTCAGCCCTGAGGCATGGTTTGAGGAGAAAAATGGTTTAATTTTGGACTTACTAGAACATGGATTCAATTAGAATGGAGACCGAGTGTGCTTTTCCACACAGGAATGTCGCACATACTGAGCTAACTAACCATGGAAGTGAGGCTGAATGATTGATGCCAGCTTCTTTGTTGTAGGGGAACGTTTTAAAAACAAAGAATGTCCCATTTAGGAGATGAGTGTGGTTTATAAGCATGCCGGAGCATCTCTGTACTTTACTTCTGGTGTAAAACCAAAATATGGAGAAAAAAACAGCAATCACAGGGGAGAAGGGATAAGTAAGGCCAACCCCTCCATTCTGATAACGTGGATTTGGGGATTGTTCCTCTCATCAAAACAAGCTTGTTGCCTACAGTTATAATGACTGTAAATGAACTGTGCATTCTTGAACTGCCAGCAATGAAGAGGAAAAAGATGAGTTCTGCTTTTTTGAGTTTGAGTGAAACTATTGCCTTGGCTCCAGTAGGACCAGAGGTGCTCAGGAAGTCACCCTGAAAATCATAGCAGAGGCAGCCTTTGCTCAAAGTGATGCTCAAAGTTAGCCCTTTTAAAGTAAAATTAGGCCTGAAGTCTTCCCTCAGCCTCTTCTTTGTGAGAACAGAGATCTGGCTTAATGTGCTCAGTGCTGTGCCACTTAGGCTCTGTTTAATTTATGTGGGTCACTTTGTGTTTCTCTTTCCAGAAATGCAGGTCCCCTGGAAGTCTTTGCTCCATTCCCTCCAGTAGTTTGTTCTGCCTAATTACACTAAGTGTCAGCGCATGAGAAGGTGGCAAGTGCTGCAAAGTGCCATCATGGCCATTTTCCCACCCAGAAGCTGCCTCTCTCCTGTCACTAAGTCTGCCACCAGGCTTGCTTTCCACTTGCCGTGTGTTTTTTCCAAGATCCGCTCATTTCTTTCTTTGTCGGCCTTTCAAACCAATTGTAATACAAGTTTACAAGAAACTCATTTTTTTGCTAATCCTTAAGAAGTGGTGTTGAGCTGTTCTGCAATTTGCAGGTTCTTGAGCATTTTACCTCAATTTGTTTTTGGTATAGTGCATCTCACTGCCCAAGGCACCCGCTTATGGCTCAATACGTACTTTCTTGATATATCTTGCTTGCATTTTTGGGCAGTTTTCTAGTTTTGTCACAACTCAGTCTTGTAGCTATGCATGTTCTTCTAACAGCAGAGCCAGCACTACTGGATGAAAAACAGTAGCAGGTTCTCAATAAGTCAATATTGCTCCTTGAAACCAAATTTTTTTTTGTTTTTCCCAATAAGCTAATGATTGGTGGCTAATATCTGTGAAATGAGCAGGAACTACATTGGGCTCCCTTTCCTCTAACTGTGAAAGGGAACATAATCCATGCAATTTTGAATAGGAGTTCATGAATATAGAACTGGTTTGGGGTAGCCTTACTAATTCAAAGAAAGTAAGAATCACCTGTTATTATTATTATCACCTTATCTAAGGATAATTGTCCTAAATTCAAAGCAGATTTTGGCTTTTTTGAAGTATGCAAGAATGCTTTGTTTGCTTATTCTTGGCATATTTGCTGTATGCTGGGGCAGAAAAAAAAAACCCTCTCAAACCAGTTTAACAATTTTCTTCTAAATTAAGAGACTTTCTTTGTCTTGGTGAACAAGCCACCATTCTTTAACTTGCTGAATTTAATAATCGTGTCATGTAGAGAGGTCTTGCACAGCAAATGTTTTTTAATTTACAAATGAGCCTATGTTTTATTCTGAAATAAACGTCATAAACACAGCTAGCATGTGGATACACCAACACTTACTGTTGCCTTTGCTTCTGAGAAGGCCTTCCAGACTAAATAAAATTTTAGGAAATCCATTATCCTTGGCCAAGAATGCCAAGGGTCTCCTGGGCTGCATTAGGAAGAGCATTGCCACAGGTCAAAGGAGGTGATCTTCCCCTCAGCCCTGGCGAGCTGACACCTGGAGCACTGTGTCCAGTTCTGGGAGTGCAGGGTAAGGTGCATTGTCCTGAAGAAAATGACTTCATATATCTAAGAGAACTTGGACTTACGTTTCTAGGCACAAGGTTGGAGGAAGAGAGTAGCTTAATAGACTGGGGTACCTTGCTATCCCTCTAAGCATATAACTACTGTATGAACACTGGAGTTGCTCTCCCCAGCTAACAGCTTGCCCTGGCTCATCTCTGTAAACTTTAATTTCTTCTGCTAAATTCAACAGCGACTGAATTTATGCTAATGTATGCTTGTCCCCTGATAATGCTAAGGAAGCTGGCAGCTCTTTCACAGTTAAACTCTAGCAATTTTCACAGCTTGGATGTTCACTTCTCTAACTTGTGTGTATTCAGCAGGTAGCTTGGAGTGTGTTATATCCTCCCAGAAAAGAAAAAAAAATAGGCAAAAGTTTTCTTGTTTTGCCCAGTAGTAAATGCCCCTTTGGCCTAGTTCAGAGAGTCAAATAAAGGCTTCTCTAGCAGCTGATCTGGAGTGAGCTCCTCTGGTTCCAAGTGCTCCACTTGATATGGAATATGATACAGCTGTGGGAACAGCTTCCTGTCCTTGCTCGAAGGCACGTTGAGCCAGTGACACAAAGCAGAGCAAGTACTGAAGGAGAAGCTGAGACATTGCCAGCCGGTAATTATAACTGCTCAGGGAGCTTTGATCCAGGGTTCCTGTTCTTGATCCACATCTGGCAAAGCTGGAATTTGGCCCTAAGTCTTTCCCTTTAAGTTGCTTTGGCTGTTGGCTTTGGTCTAAAGAGGATAGTGCTACCTGGGCTCTTCTAGATTTTGTGTGAAGGAAGAAATCCACCTGTGCAGGTGCCTTCCTATGAGAGAGTCCAGAACTTCATGGAGGCAAGCATTTCCCCCTAGCACAGAGCTGATTTTTCACTTATTTTTCACTTAATTTTCCACAGGCTTCTTCTCTCTCCTAGCTTTTTTAGTAGCTAATTTAGTCATCTGCTCTTCTACATTCCGGCTTTTCCTGCAATACTTTAAATGAAGAACCTCCTTTGTCTCTGATAATTAATGAAGTGTTTGAATTTCTCACTAATTCCGAATGGACTGGGCCTAGAGTCAAGAACCTGTCCTTATTTAACTTGTTCTTTGAAGACTTTTACTCAAAATGTGAATGTTCTCACCTCAAGTGCAGCTAGGGGCATAAATAGATCAGAGATCAATGGGCTGTTGACATAAATGGAATTTAAAAAGTATCAATGAGATACAGGAGTGGAATTTAATGTGTTGTCTTTGAGTTTGTGCAGTTTGTGCACTTGAGTTTCTTACTCTAAAATCAAAGTAGAAGACTCTCTTATAATCTTAAAGCTGTTTCTGTTACTCTTGAGAGCATTTTAGTTTGTGATGCACCTCTGTAAAGGAGGATTGAGATTGTCTTGTTACAGGTGAGAAAGAGGCACAAAGGGATTGAGCATCATCTGAGATCACGAAATATCTGCTGGGAGGAAAATTTTAGCTAGTACCTTAATCTCTAACCTGCATTTCAGGAGTAAGGTCACCACTGATCTTTGGGGAAAGAGCAATAAGTGAAGGCTAAAGGAAAGCAAATCCTACATTTTTTTTATGTTTGTCAGCTAAAATTGTTTCCTTTTTCTACTGTTTTGTTCTCTTAAGTATTTCAAGGCTTCTTTTGGATTATAATATTGCATGTTCAACAAGAAAGACTGAGGCTGATTGCTGAGGATGATAATGGAACTTACATCTACTTTTACTTTTGTAAAAGAAAGATGGGAAAAGTTCCTCCTTTTGTTTCAGATGTGCTCTGTTTCAGTGAAGTGGTCAAGTTTTGCCCTTGAGGGAAAACCTGGATCCTCTGCATCCTGGCAATATCCTCAGATCAGAGCTAGTATATTGAGCAAAGCGGAGCTAGTCATAAAGCTTGGCAGATTTATGGAGGCCCAAGAGAATGTGCTCTTCAGAAAACCACGTGCTTCAGACTTCTTAGCCGGATGCAGAGTCACATGAAAACAATTGTTTAAATGCCAAATAAAAATTCATAACAAGGCTCAAAGCTCCCCATTTATGGCCCGACTGTAGCTCCAGCTGCATTCGTGAGCAATTTCTGACTTCACTGCTCAGAAAACTAAGCTCCAGCTGCCTTTCTGGGAGAAAGGTGTCCCGAGTTGTGTCGGGAGCGCTGCGTGTAGGTGGTGGCGGTGGCGGAGGAAGCCATCCCAGCCTGAAGAGCCCCGGGGACGTGCGGAGGAAGTGACTGACAGGGTAGTTTCACAGAGGCGAAGGAATTGGCTGCAGCCCTGCAAATATGATTTGGCCTCGGGCCATGCAGAAGCCCAGAATGACCTTAAATAGTAGTCTAGCTTGTACTCGCATGTGCTGCCTGTACTGCAGCTGGGGACATTTGCTGACTCACTGGCTGCTCGGGTGAGCGCTGGCATTGCCACAGCTTGCTCAGGGTGGAAGATGAATGCTGCATTGCTCATCACAGCTTAGGGGGATGTCGCAAGGTATTGGTAGTCCCTTGCAGGAAGCTACATGTCCTAATGTTGTCCTGCATCAGAGCAGGGAGTCTGTGTTTCTGGACAGTGGCTGTAACCTTTAGGGAAAAAATAATAGACTGAAATCTGGAAGATCAGGCTCTGAATGTTCTGTTTGCGTAGGATCTACAGTGTGGATGTTGTTGTGCCATTTTAATTGTAAAGCTTAATGGGATTTTTCCATTAATAAATATTTGTTGTTTATATGGGGTAGTAACTTGCTGTAAATACATAAAATAATAAAATACCCTCCATTTTGAACAGAATTTATAAAAATGCAAGGAAAGAACATCAGTGATTTAAACATCTGTCTTGTGAACCAGGCAGATTGGGAATGGGAGTTTTACAACACCTGATACTGGTGTGTGCCTTGAATTAGTAAAATATTTAAGCATGTTTTAAACATCATTATTGAATATCATTTTGTGCTCATCTGTAAGCATATGTCTAAAACTTACTGAAATCCAAATGTATGTGCTTATGTGTTTTACTGAATAAGGTGAAAGGCTAAATTAGGATTGTACATCAAATCTATAGTCAAGTTAAATGTTGTATGGCACTCTGGATCATCCTATTTTAGTGTAAATACCAGATCTTTCATAGCTGGATGGATCCATTTAGGGTAACCTGTTTTCCATTAGCAATGGAAAACATTAGCAATTGGAAAACAATGGAAAATGATGTGGAAGCATCAGCTCCATCAGAGTAGCAAACACTGGCTTTTACCTTGACAGGAGGGATCTGGGGGCTCTGCTCTGGAAGCCCAGGAGGACAGCGAGAAGCAAGGGCTCTTCAGGAATGCAGGAGTTACCACATACCTGGAAACTTGGTAACACAATTTATTAATATTTTCAAATTATAGAGGTGAATTTGTCACTGACGTTGCCTTGGGCTAGTCTTTTAAAGCGGAATCGTCTGAGTCAGATACCTGCTAGGTAATTACCGTAGCAATTGGAAAACAAACAGCAGTGTTAATGTTATCAAGGGTGTCTAAGGGAAATGAGGACCTTGGAGGATATTTAAAGTTTACCACAAGCTCAAGCGTGTGGTGACTGAAATCTGCATGACTGTAGGACTCTGTACCTGACTTGGCACATGCCACACTTATGTAGAGCTCCTTAACCTGGGCAAAAGACTGTACTAGGAACAGCTATGTCATGCTAGGTTTAAAAGTGACTTGTGGCTATCTGTATTTAAACACATGTAGAACAAACTCCTCTCTGTATATATACTGTGTAGACATATCCAAATTGAATGAAGAGCAGAACCTTATAGCCTGTCAGTGGATCTTCTGTTTCCAAGTTTTCAGGTGTCTGTGCTGTTAAGTGGATATTCAGCCTGTAGGCTGGACCAGAGTATCTTCCTAAGTGTGTATATACATACACATATATATACCCACACACACACACACAGGTGTATATGTGTAAATATATATATGCCTCTCAGGGAAAAAAAAAAACGTTTGCAGCTGAATGAGCTGCATGAAATCATCATTTCTGTGATTCCATAAAAGAGGAAAGCCGTAAACTGTACTAAATGGATATTAAACTTAGCCTGAGGGAAAGAAATGGGTACAGGCACTCGTATATATCGCTCAGAGGTATCTTCAAGCCAGGAAAACAGCTGTTGGAGTCGTTGTTGGAAAGCAATGAGGTCTCGACATGACAGTGTGCAGCGAGCATCCTGCTGTGATAGCTGCAGCCCTTCTCTGGAGCTCAGGCTCCAGCACAGAGCAGCTGAACTCTGTCTCGCCATCGAGGGGGGAATACTAGGCACTTGGACCAGCTTCCCTGCTCTAATCCGGAACAATCAACGAGTTCACGGTTCAGGAATGCTCCAAAGAAACCACAACAAGGGGGATATGAGCAACTGCAGACATGGAAAGTCTATGCGCCACAGACCCAGCTTGCTTGAAGAGAAGGGAGAAAAAAGGTACTGGAGGGGGTAGATGACCAAAGCAAGAAAGCTCTGGGGTTTCTGACTCATCTTTGCCAAGGACTCTTGGAGCTTACACACCATGTTGCTTCATACGGAGCGCACGGGATCTCCTGGTGGTACTTGTGTAATGGGATCAGGGCTCTTCCTGCTCCTCTAGCTTTCACCCCGGGGTTTGCCAGCTGTGCTCAGGGTGACACATGTGCATGCAGAGCTCTAAGAGCTTTGGAGCTGCAGCCAGTAGAAAGACACTGAATAAGGAAGAGGCTCTTGGACACTGATGAACTCCAAAGATACGTAGGAATGAATTTTATGCCACAGAAGCATAATTTTGCAAAGAACAGGCCTTTAGTGTGTGATTAAAGATGTGCTCTGCTGGAACTATTGCATATAAATATGATCTCTTTCGTAATGATGTCTCCTTCATCCGTCTTGCAAAGCAGATGTGTTATTTTGCATGTGAGAAGATTTAGGCTCTGAAAGACGATTAGTAAAAGAATGTTCCTGGTGTCACAGATGCTCTATCTGTTTATGATTTTTTCACTTACTCCAAGGTGTTTTTTTGTTATTGTTGTTTTTTTTTTCCCAGGATGACCCCTTGGTTTCAATGCTTAAAGCTTCTAACTGGAAGAAATCAGAGTTTCAGAAGGTGAGTGTTCTGGCTTCTCCCAGATAAAACACAATTGCTGGAATGGCTGGTACATATATGCAGGTATATGTAGGCAGGAGGGATACTACCGCTGTCTTTATAAACAAAATCAGATGTGTCTGTACACAATGGGAACGCTGTAATTTCTCCAGTATGTTAATACACAAAGTACAGCCCCTCAGCAGAAGGAACACTGTAAAAGAATTTTAAAAGAAGATACCTTTTAATATTGCAGTTTCACTTAGTCCTTGATTTCTTCAGTCAGGTGTTCCTAATGAAGAAGTGTAACATAGGATCAAACAACCAGGAGTTAATGATTGCAGACAGTAATTTTGATAAGATGAACACATATTTTCAAAGAATTAACAGTTGCAAAAACTGATATGAAAGTATTATTTTTCAGTATAGTGGGGTAACTATACCTATGAAGGACAATTTTTCAGCTAGGTTATGGGAAAGATACTCAGGGACCAAATACTTTGGGTTTGGGTTATAAAATGACCAAGTTCCATTTCATGCACTGTTTTTTTACATCACAGCTAGTGACAAGGGCTGTCCCAGCATTGACAGTTTTCTTTCCCTGCCCCCTCCTGCCCCAGCATACTGAGCAAGCCTGTTTGCTTCCAGCAGCAACTCTCCATTGGCAAAACTGCTTGGAGACCGATAACCCTGCTGCCTTCCCCTCTGTAAAAGCAAACATGTGGGAGGTTGTTGCCCTTGCTGAAGAAGTCACAGTGTCTAGCTTTACATTTTCACATGGTTATATATCTAGGCGCTGATGTCCTAAAGGCCTGATTCTTCTGAAGAAATGCATACTGCGCATACTTGATTGTCTGACTCATAATACTGGTGCCAGGGCTTCAGCTTTTCAGTTTTATTTATTCACCATGGGAAACCTAAAGTACAAATACGCTGGATGAAAGCCTGGCTTCACTGAAGTCAAGGACAAAAATTCTCATTGACTTGTGTAGGCAGAGAATTCCCCTCCTTTGCTTTTTGTTGTACTTTACTGTTCCTGGCTTCGGGTCTAAGCGACATTTGAAAGGGCTCTGTTACCCGGAGTGGTGATGAATTCTAGTGGTGCTTCCAAACACAGCCCTGTGTATGAGAAGCAGCTGTTTCTGTCCTGAAGAGCTGGTCGCTTGTGAAGGAAGGCAGCTTTTGAGAAGAATGCGGGGCAGGTTTACCCACAGCAGTACATATGCAGAGCTTTAGCCTGTCTGAAGCCTCCGTATGCTGCTCTGGGGGGGTGATGCTCAACGTGGCACACCTACCTGCCGAGCAGTTTGTAACAGCACACAAAAATGTGTGGGACATGGGGTCTTACAGCAAACTGAGCCTCAGCAAGCCAAGGCTCGACCCTGCCCATCCCCTGATGAGAGGCTATATCAGAGCACTGAAAGAAGCCCCCAACTCTGGGGTGCTAAATCTGCCTTGTAGTGGTGTGAGCTGCCCAGCATAGAGTGGAGCAGCACTGACACTTCTCTAGTTTGTGCTGGGGGTACCCAGTCCTGCCACTGCTCCACAGTAAAAAAAGAGGAATTATTTTAGATCATACTGGTGTTAGGGAGTAGGACTTGGCTCTAGCCTCCTTATTAACACATTGCAAGGGCTCACTATCTCCTTGTCCGCTTCACGGCATACAAATTACTTGGTAAAGAGCTTTTAAATGAATGCATGCATTTTAATAACATAAAACTTGAAGAAAAACAGGAATATCTTAAAGTGCTTAGCATCCGAGCTGCAAAGTCCATTGGTTAAAAAATAATAACACTGGCAGCTCCCTAGTGCCCAATTAATCATTTACTTCGGACAGCAAAGACTCACAGGCAGACACAAAAGTGGAACAGGAAAGCAGGAGAAAAGAAATGCTCCTTTGTCTTGAGGTTGAACTTGTTGCCCTTGCTGGGACACCAGCAGTTCATCTGGGCAGAGAAACCCACTGGCCCACTTGGCATCCTGCAGCTCCTGGCATGTGCTGAACAGGTCGGTAGGTGGTCTGGCACAGAGCTCTCTTGGACGTGCTTTCTCACAAGGCTCCTTGCTTTGCAAGGCAAAAAAATAAGTTCCTCAGAGAGAGACCTTTTCTGGGCTCTCTCATAAGATGTTTCATAGCATTGGAGAGACCTGTTTTAAATATGTATCTATATTCTTTAGAAGCGCGTAAATGTTGTAAGGCTGTACAAAGAATTTTACTGGCACAACTGTCAGTAATTACAGACTGTTTGAGGTGCCCAAATCCTGATAAAGACCCTCTTTTATTGCATTTTTGATACCTAGACTGTAGTTTCCTGTCTTGATGTTGCCCATTGGATATATTTTTCTTAAGGGGCTGCAGTAATTCAAGTGGTTTCCCAGTATGAAGCCTAATCATGCCACAAAATCTGGCCAGACTAGTCCAGACATTGCTGAAACCATCTTCAGATACCACTGGAGACTTCAGGGGTTCCACTAGCAGAGAAAAATTGAAGTTAATGATTTTTTTTTTTTTTTTTTACTTTTGTTTCTGGATGTTCCCATGTCCTTTGGTTTGAATTGGCCTCCTGAACTGTAAGATATTTCTTTCTTCTTCTCTTTGCTGTCTCCTTCATGGTGAATTCTATGTCACTGACATTTTTGCATGACTGTCTTTTGTATAAGGAGATAAAACACTTGCTTTCTTAAGAATCTGTTCATGAGGGAAAAAAAAGAAAAAAAAAAAAACTCTTTTCCAAACAATTGTCAAGAGTTCCTAAGCCTTCTGGAGCATCACACAAAAGCAACTTAATCCTCCTCTCTGAAAATGTCATGTTGCCTTGATCTCTTTTAACAGAACTGTAAGTTGTTGCTACAACATTTGTAGCAACTATGCCCTGTGTCATTGACGTGTACCACAAATCACATGCGGGGAGCTGTCAAAGAGTAACAATAATATAGCAAGGATGAAATGACTTAAGTCCCGTATGTGAGGTAGTGCCATAATTCCAGATTGTACATTGGGTTTTATCTTTGTGAGCTTCTACTCTGCTTTGAGACTGAATTAGGTCATGGATTTGGGTTGGGGAATTTGCTGTGTAGAGCAAAAAAATAGAAAAGTCTGGCGTAGCTAGGGTTTGATGTTCTCATAAGGATTTAACAAAAGTAGTCTTGCAGTGTGACCTAGAGTACAGCGGCAGAGCCAGCACAGGATTAGGGGAAATCTGTTATTTTATTGCTGCTGGGACAGAGCAGAGAGCAAGCTGTCTCAAGTTTTGTCTGCAAAGGATACTTACAGCCATATAATTTCATTCTCTTGGTTCTTTGCAGCAGATGCCTCCCATGGATATTCTTTGGAGTACCTTCGTGTAGTTTTAGCTCATCTGCTTCCAAACTGGGTCAAGGTAAGCCTAGACCAGCAGGAGCAGACAACCATGCACTTGCACAGTGTGAGCTCCAGGATAGCCAGATGTGCACCAACTGCAGTTGAGGAAATATATGTGTTAAAATGACATGAATATTGTTGATCATCTTGAGAGGGTTATATCAGTTTGGATTTGGTGCTGGGACCAGCCAACACAGATTGCAGATGGAGTGGATGTGAATTGCTTGCACTTTCCCCTATACCCTCAGTGCAGAGCAAGCATTTACCATGCAAGAATAAGAGTATTTTAAGGAGCTTACAGTAGCTTCTGCAGACTTTTTCCTCCTGATGGCCTAAGGCCCCATTTCTTCCTATGCTCTATATGGGTAGTAACTTCCAAACTCTGTCAAAACCCTTCTCACGCCCATCCTGTTGTGTTGTAGTACCTAATCACAAAGTGCAATAATTGATAGGTCTTTTCTTGATGTATGGGTTCACATAAATATGGTCCTTCTTCGAGTTAGGTGTAGGTGATACAGATCTAACTAAGCAACTCTTGTCAATGGATTTATTTGAAGTATTAGGTGCTGTTTTGGGGAGTAGAGGTATTTGTTACTAGTGTCACAAACAGGAAAGTTATGCACAATCTTACCCAGGGGGC
This sequence comes from Tinamus guttatus, assembly GCF_000705375.1. Next base: position 28,972 of record NW_010587890.1, read on the forward strand.
TTCTTGGGAATTCTTTATTTCATGCAAAACTTAAAATCCCTTTATTAGGGAAAGGCTAAAAATAGCGTTGCTTGGTTTGACTTTGAAACATATCAGCTGTGCTGTAAGATAAAGCATTCCAAACTTCCTACTCTCTTTTTTATTTACTCTATTTTTAGTGTGGTTTCCTAGAGAAATTAAGTTTATACAAGTTAAATGTCTGTCAATCTATCAATCTGTCCAGTCTGCCTAGCATTTCTCCTCTGTTCTGCATGTCTTTACGTTGAACATGACATTCTAATCAGATGTTTTAGAGGAGTCAAATCTTCATGTTTGTAAATCTGTTTGGATTCATGGACTCAGCAGCTATGCAGAGAAGAGAAGCCAAATTTATATTCCAACTAATGGAAAGGAAGGAAGAATTCACCTATTACACACTCATCCTTGTATCGGTCAGCTTACCAGTCACATGTATGTCCTGAGTATGTCCTGAGTTGTCGGTTGGGCCCTAGGAACAGAACATGATGTCTTTTGCTTGGTCAAAATAGTGGGGTAGGGAAGAGGAGAGGGTGAATTTGGGGGCAAAGGACACAAACACAGAGGAATTCAGTCTGTTCCATTGCTTTTGGAACAACTTGTTTTGTAAACAGTGTAATTGTGATTTGGGTATATAGATTTGGGAAGATAAGGTATAATATTGGAAGTATTATAATCTGGAGTATTGTCTCCAGTTCTGGGTCCCACAGTACAAGAGGGATGTGGAGCTGCTGGAGAGAGTCCAGCGCAGGGCCACAAGGATGATCAGGGGCCTGGAACATCTGCCCTATGAGGAGAGGCTGAGGGAGCTGGGTCTGTTCAGCTGGAGAAGAGAAGGCTGAGAGGGGACCTGATCAGTGTCTAGAAGTACCTCAAGGGAGGCAGTGCGGAGGATGGTGCTGGTCTCTTTTCCCTGGTGGCCACCGACAGAACTAGAGGCAATGGCCACAAACTGAAGCACCAAAAGTTCCACAGGAACTTAAGGAAAAATTTCTTAACAGTGAGGGTGCCAGAGCACTGGAACAGGCTGCCCAGAGAGGTTGTGGAGTCTCCTTCTCTGGAGATCTTCAAAACCCGCTTGGATGCAGTCCTGTGCCACGTGCTCTAGGTGACCCTGCGTGTGCAGGGGGTTGGACTAGATGATCTCTAGAGGTCCCTTCCAACCTTAACCATGCTATGATTCTGTGAGGTTATTTTGCTGGCCTACCTTCCCCAGTGAAAGCTCATCCTCACATAAGATGTGAGGATACTTTCATCAGGACAAAGAGATGAAGGGCTTTTGTCACTTGTGGAACAGTCAGCAGCAACAGAAGCACCTTCTTATTTTATTAATGTTCCTGGGATGAAGTGGGAGGAGAGCTAGTCCTTGTGAGGAAGTTGCAAATAAAGTGATTGCCTTGTTCATCCTGGGATTTCCAGTGAGCTTGAATCTCCTGGAAGAAGTCTGGGCTTGTGCAGAGAATTAAGAATATTACTGTTTTTCAGATATACGTGTTTGATGCAATATTTAAGCACCACTGTGCAAGAGATATGACTTGATTTTGGAGAGGAATAAAGTGGTTCCTCCTTTCTCTTAGAAAGTAACTGCTAATCAACACTTCAAAGAGAACTGTGTGGAGAAACTCTCCATCTGGAGGAAAGATGTGTATACATCCAACTTTTCTGTTGTTATAACAAAACCGTATGGTCTGCTAACACTTTTTACAACTGATTCATGAAGCCAATTGTTCTGAACCTGAGCTGGGTGAGGGGAAGGCTACCCAAGGAGGGCCCATAATGTTCTTGCAAGCCCTTGAGAAAATGTTGTGACCAAAGATTACTGTGTCATCCCCAGGGAAAGGGCAGCCTGAGATGATATCTGGTATGGAAAATCCCAGGCAGGGCTTGTAAAAAGTAGCGAGGCCAAATCAAAATGATGATCGAAAAAGAGAAGGCCAGCTTGTTACTCAGCATGACTTCACTGTATCAGAGTAGAGATCTGGCTCAGAATGCAATTATGTCTGCAGAATTCTTGGACTACAGGATGCCCTGTCCTTATAAAGTGTAAAATCCAAGCAGCTTGTAGCCCTTACTCATATACACAGTCTATTAATTCATGAGTTGTCAATCTGATTATTCTTAGAAATAAAGATTAGGATCTGCCTCACCATTTTGTATCCCACCATGAAAATTACATTAAAACATGACAAGATATATTACTGATGTATTTGGAGGGTGTCCTATTTTTCGCTTAAGCTTCACATGTTTCTGTACAGACACCTACACAGTTTGACATAACGGGGTGTCCACTTTGTGTGTTCTGTGTGCACTGCCAAGCCGTGGTGTTAAAGAAGTGATGCTGCTGTTCTGAGGCTAGTAATATGCGTTGTCAACAGTGTTAGGTTAGCAGCATTCGGCAGGTAGGGCACATGTTGTTTCAAGAAAAGCAGGAGAGAAGGACACCTTAAAACAAGCAAAAGGTTGAAATGAGCTGGTTCCACGCAGCCAGTAGAAGGAGGATTTTAGGTTTAGGGTCTGGAAGTGCGGCCAGCACTTGATGTAATCCCAGGCATGTGGCGTTTCAGAGCAGCCCTGTACAAGAAGTCTTTTTACACTTCAGTCCCCTCGCTGTGATGGGGTGTCACACTAAGCTGAGCGCTACCTGACTTTGATGTTCTCCATACAGACCACAGATTTGCTTGTGTTTACACATTCTCACAGTGAGGGAACAGCTCTGCTTAATATCCCCTGGGTTTCCTTGCAGCAGTTTTAAACACCGCCGTGCAAATAACAAACTCAGCAGGTCTGACGACAGCTTGGATCCTGCCAGGCGACGCGTGTGTCTGGCGGGCAGCGGATGAGAGCACAGACCGCTGACGTAGGGCCTGCGGAGCCTCTCCTGCATGGAGGTATTTGGAAAGCTCCTGTTTCCTCCAAATAGGGATAGGAAAGTGATGGAGATGCTGCAATAGGCCATTGAGTTTGCTCCCTCCTCTTTCTTTCCCTTTTAAACTCACCCCAGCATGCTTTATAAAAACGTTTCACAGGAGCTGGGCTTTGAGGAGCTTTTCAGAAATACCACTTGCAGGCATGTTGTACAGGGCTTGCAAATGCAGGCAATAGTGTCTTTAGTATCATATGTGGATATTTGACTAAATCCCACGGGACTTGATTTGTGGAAAACTTGATTTTACACGGTTAATGATTCCTTCCTGTTCCTGGCCTAATCCTGATCTCAGCCTTTATATATAATAAGTGACAGGGAGGCCAAGGTATTGTAGAACGGATAGTTCCTGCCCTGAAAAATTGGAAAAATTAAAGGATGTGTGGGCATTGCGATTTTTCTTATAAGAATACAGTAAATGATTCTGCCACAGCTGGAGGGAAATCAAGATAATTAACTTGAGACTGTCCTTCCTCATCCTTCTGAACTTCAGTTGTATTTGCATGTCCTTAAACTTAATGTTTTTCTTTTTGACTTAATAAGGAAAAACAAACAAGCTAAAAGCAAACCCCAAAGGTGTACAATCTTTAGGATCCTGAATAAGATATAATATGCCTGAGGCTCTTTCTTGTTTACTTTTATTTTTTTCCTGAGTATTGGGAAATAAAAAATTGAAATGTGCCACATCCCAAACTAGAATCCAACTAACAGGACTTTATTTGCACACAGGATCAATTAGGTTAAATGCAGAAGCCAAAACTTTCATTAAAAGGCAATTAAAGTGTCCAGTGTGTAGGGATGCAAAGAAGCAGCAATTAGAAATAATGAATGCACTGTAGAGCTGTTGAAATGAGTCTTTTCATTTAATAGCTGTATTCAAAGAGACAATCTAGTCTTACCAGTAATTAGAAATACAGGACAAAACTGAGAAGGGAAAGCTACTTTATCTCTAAACAGATACTGTAGGGGAGCAGAGTCTGACCTGCTGCTATTGGAGCAGAATCAGCATTTGGCTGTAAGGAAGGTGGTTGATTTTTTGAGATGAAATTGCAGTCGATTTAGGACATTCCTCTCTCCATCCCAGAGATTCCTTCACTTTGTAAATGAATGATAGAAAACAGCAAAAAAAGGACCTGCACTGAAAAGCCACAGTCAAAACTTGGGGTGTTCTGTACTTGACCTGTCTGTTTGGAGAAAGCATTTATCTATCTCCTCAGTTCTCACAAACATAACAGGCAAAGGACTGTCAGATGGCAGAAGCTCACCCAGGGTTGTAACCAGAGGAGAACATCACAAGTTCATTGTGACCAGAAAAGAACGGAGCAGAAGCTCTTCCCCATTGCAGTGTTTGAGGTCAGACAGTCTATACTGGTGTTCATCATTAATAAGACCCTGAAAGTTTGGACGGTTAAGGTCTCTTGGGGAGCAGTGTCAAGTTGTGTAGCCTTTAAAGTTCCAGACAAGCTTCTCAACTAACAGTTGGTAAAGGTCATATCAGAAACCCTAACAAGCAAGACAGATGAAAATGGTTGTCTAAATATCTAATATGCCAAGGAAGCAAATGTTATAATTGGGTCCTAAAAGTAAATTTTACACAAAACTAGACCTACAGCTCAGAATTGGGTGAACGCTATTACAGCAAAGTTGAATGATACTGCTTTATGTTTCATGAAGATCATTGTTTTTGACAGTGTAATGGATCAGGCTCCCTGGCATGCTTAGGTGTGGATGGAACAAAATAGGATTTCATTCAGTCAGTCACTGTAAATATTTATGAACATGTCCATCCTTGGTAGGTAATGCACCAGTACCTTGTGTTAACAAGGCAAACGTGTAGCTCATGAGCTCACGCCAGAGCAGGAGCCAGGGAAACTTATATAAGGATCTGATCCTCTCTGGCTCTTACACATCTTTCTGAAACTCTAGACAGGTAGATAAATAGCTGTATAGAGGATGTCTATTTCAACCTAGGAATTATTCCTGTGTTGATATTAATATATTAAACCAAAGGATATAAATACATTTTATAAAAGGATATATATATACACATGATATACTTGACTTACTGAAGGCAGAAATCTGGATTCAGTGATGTGTTTGTTCCCTGCTGACTCTAATAACTCAGCTTTCTTCTCCCTTGTTCATGGGATTCCAGTGAATCAATATGACACCAAAGAACCGGATTTTGTAGTGGAGCTGCCCAGAGGATTGTAGCCAGCTGTATTTGTAAGTATCTGCAAGTTTGGAATCTCACTCTTCTTGTGCAGTCTTTAGGAAAAATGATTAGTTGACTTGAGAGAAGTTGGGGAAAGGGTTTCTTTCTACTCTTGCCTTGCTCAGAAATAGCATATCTCATTGCTGGCTTGCAAAGTGATGCAGGTTTTGGTCTGGCTTCTGGCTCTACTGAAGATGTTTCATTTAATCTTATCTATGTTACCAGGCTTTTCTTTATTTTCTATCTGTAATTATACAAAATGCTGTGTGGATTTTGGGTAGAAGATGCTGTAAAGCATAATTCATTGTTCTTCAAGTTTCTATCTTAGACATATCTTAACCTAAACACAATCCTTTCTAGTATTTCTGTACCAGTATGAATGTGACATGCATTGTAGAAATTTTTATTCTTTTTCCTGTGTGAGAATATCTGTAAAAGTGTATCCCTCCAATGCTTGTGAGACTCTCCTACTCTAATACCTTAAATATTTTACTATAGTGAGAAAGTGCCACAACGTCCTGATATAGATAAAACTCAAACCAAACATCATCTTTCACTCACAGTACTAGCCTGACACCTCAGGGAGCTGTTTCGTAGGCACAGATCCATTTGTCAGACTTGTCTGGCTAACACCTCCGTGCAACCAGATGTGCTCAGCAATTTGGCTTTCTATCCTCTGGCTTTTAAAACTCAGCACTGAAGCAAGAG
>NW_010587890.1:44420-153316 GCF_000705375.1 Tinamus guttatus
AGGGAAAGACTATTTTAATTTTAAAATGTCCCATCTCATTCTTTTTCTGTGCAAGTGCTCTGTTGAAAAGTGTAGTTGAAACTGAATGTTTCTCTTCCTTTGCACTTATGAAACCATTTCTCTGTTGTCTTTGACTTCACAGCATGGCTTACACTAATGAGAATCACTTAAGGACATATTTAACTACCACAAGGACTTCTTGTTAAATCTTCATTCTCTTTCTTCCAGAAAAGATACTTTCTGTATTTAATAACATCGAATGAAGAGATGTCCTTAGCACAGGTGTATATTTCTGCAGAAATGTTGTCCTATGCTCACTGAAGGTGACTGGTCCATCTGTGGTAACCTGCTGACATCTATCTTAGTGCCTGAAGGCATTTTCTATGATGTGCAGCATTTCTGTACTTAAGGAAGTCCTTCTTTCAGGTAGTTCACTGCAGAACCCTCCAGGGCCATCATTTAGCCCAGGAGAAGATCAAAGATTATGGAGTCTCTTAAGGCTCTTTTGCTGGTGGTGGTATAGAATAGCATAACACGGGCACTTCAGGCAAGCACCGTCAAATTCCTACTCAGAATAAAAATATATTCTCACTAAATTAACCATAATTGATATACTGAAGTAAAGATCAATGGAACATTACTATCACACTCTGCAAAAAGCTACCTTTTCAAGCCTACATGTATACATCTCCTCATCTCTACCTAAGGGGGTGCTCGTCATCCCTGTCACCAATCCTATGGCTAATATAAACTATCTGCATCTTAAGGCAAACCTCTTATGAGAATAGTTGACTGAAAGTGCATCACAATTGCCAACAAAGGATACAGAAATGTTGGCACATACACATGGGCTATATGGCTGTCCTCCTTTCACTCTGTCAGAATTAGGAATCCTTCCCTACCTTGTTTTAGGACACATACTGATAATTACTATCATACTTGAACATATTTTAGATAAAAAAATATATACACCGTGGACTTGACTTTACTATTTTTCTTACTTATAGCTTCACTGGGGAGGCTTCCTGTTCAGCAAGAATCTTAAGTGTGTGTTTAACACGATTGGCTGTAATACTGGCATCAAAACGCATGATTATAGGAGAGTGTACTTAAATATTTAGGGATAATAGAAATATGTGCTTAAGTATTTCCATGAACTCGAGCATTAGAGCATACAAATTCTTATGGTAGAGTATAAAACCTTTCCTGGCAATCAGTTGTGAAATTTGCCTGTGTCATCTATGGCCCAAATACTCATAAGTAATACTAATGTCCTGATAAAAGCTTTATTCCATCCCGCGTAATAAACTTCATTTTTGCCCTCATTCCTCAACAACTTGGCATACTCTTCCTCATCTCTCTTTTGGTATTTTCACACACAGTGGAGACCACGTTTTATTTCCTAAGGTTCTAATAAAGCCTATTGCAAAGACGGTAAGTGCCGAAGATAAGTAAATCAGAGGCTATTCTGTGTCACAGAGTCTGGCAGCAGCAGTTTTGATGGAAAATATTTATGCATTGACACAGTTGTTATTCTTGGTTCACACATTATTTTTTGCAGTGAAGCTTTGATTTTCCTCAGTGAATTTTGCATCGTGCTATCCATACTCTTTCTAAACATTTCAGATAGCACTAACAGCAAATTCTCGTCTAGTTTATACTATTGTGTGTTGCTATGCATTTAGTTTTGTTTTATAGAACAGGGAACGAGAGGAATGAACATGATTAAGGTGATGGTTCAGAATATGGCAGACACTGCATTAGCACATATGTCACTGTCTCTATTCTCATGTATCTCTTAGCAAACACATAGCTTCTTTTCCCTGCTATGGGAAGGGAATTTAAATAACTTTATTAAGCATCCATATTTGCTCAATTATGTCCTCTTTCAGATTCAATTTGCAATCTTTTCAAGCCATATAAATGCTGCCAAGACATACATTCTTAAAAGAATAGTTAAGAAAAAGCTAAAAGAACATCAGTCACAATTAACGTCCTGTGTACAAGTAGTGCACAAGCACCACAGGTCTGCTTTCAAGCAGCTTCTTTGTGTTTCTTCATTTAGGGGATAAACGTAACCCTTGGGAAATATCTTGAGAATAATGATAATAAATACAACAAAAAAGGGGGAAATTTACTTTTCCTCTCTGGAGATCGTCTTTGAAAAATCCCAGCATTTTAGAATATCTTTTGTAATTTTAGTGGCTAACATGATTAGGCCTCAACGTTATTATCTTTGTATTTCCAGTTGATTCTGTTGAAATTCTCACTACTGCGGTTCTGAGAAATGATTGCAAACTTGCACTTTCACATTCCCTGCACAAAAGCAGTCATCTGGCCTTTATATTCCATGAATTATGTTCCAGGGATTCGCTGTGTTTCCATCTGCGTGCTACTGAAGTGTGCTGCACTGTGTGCCTGGCCAAAGATCCCTCCGGCTGCAGCAGTGATACGGTAATTCCCACTGGTTTCACACTTCTTCACTTCCAGGGCAGTTTTCACACTGTCAAACATTCTGCTACAAATGAGATTATTTTGAGGCCTTGTTGAACCAATATAGCTATTAAATTAGAACTAAGTCAGATTACATGAGTTGCAACAATTTTGTCCTGAGATAAAAATGAGCATACCTTGAGCAGTTCTCAGGTATTTTACAGAATAATTAATTGAGATGTTGCTCATCTTTTCATGAATATCAGTATATTCTTAGATTTGTCCATCCACTGCAGCCTTCCCTCCGTTCTTGAATCTCTAGTACAATGTTGTAACTGCTGGTGGTAACGTTGGCTGTTCTTTTGCCTACTCCCTCCTCCCTTCATTAAAACAAAAAAATCAATTGCTCTCCACATTTATCTAATGACAGAGAATACCACAGGGCAGACAAATCAGCTTAAGTCTTGCTTATTAGCGATCACAACTTAGAGGTATCTTTCTGATTAAAATAGATTTTCCTGTTCTTTCGTGTTATCTTTTGCTTCTGAGTCAGGGTATTGTTAAGTGATTGCAGCAGAGTATGATTAAGGATGGGTGAGCCAGAAAATATAGAACAAGAACAGGTCTGAACTCTTACCTGAACCTTATCTCATAGGACCTGTTCTTTGAAGTCGGAAGATGAGTGGGTAGAGAAAAGACTAAGGAAAAAGAAGATTTAAGTTTTGATTAAACAGCTAGTGGCAGAAAATCTGCTATTAACAAGTACTAGAAAAAGACAACCACCCACAAGTCCTGCAAATAGTTTTCCACAGTTTACATACAAGTTTTAACCATTTTGCTTAGCCTTGTGGATGTGAGTGATGAAATAGTGCCTGCTTTTCAAACATTTGCCAGTTAACTCCAGAAGTAACAAACGGCCCCTTATGTGGGGAACTGCCCTTTATATGAGTCCCCATCAGGTTTTATTTGACAAATTGTGTAACATCTCACAGTTTCACAGTGTTACACAAAAATTGGAGAATTACTGGAAACTATATATATTGTCCCTATTGCCTTTGGGATTGGTAGAGATGTCCAGAACAAGACTGTGGAGAAATTAGCAATCAGAGAGAACCTGATACTTTGGGATTAACCAAGAATTTTTACAGATTTTTGTCAGAATCACCAATACCATATCCAAGTTCTATTAGAAGCTATCACGGCTTTGAAATAGCTTGTTCAAAAATCAGAGTAAAAGTTGGAAATGGGTAATTATTAAAGTCTGAGAGGGGTACATGTCTGTTTTTTACTGAAAACTTTGATCTCAGTGATTTTTAACCAATTCTGTAACTGGTTTAAGGAACAGGTTCTGTTTTTTGCAAACAAAAAGATAAAAACCTTTAAAAGCCTTTTTTGTTGTTGTTTGTTTTTGTTTTGTCCCTCTCCCTTTTGCAGTTATTTCAAAGTGACCAATCAAGTCTAATCCTTATGAGCATCCTCATCCTGCTCCAGAGGATGCTTTCCCGTGGACCTGTCACACAACCTGTTGAAATCAGTTCATAGCATTTTCATGGTCTTCATAAGTATTTTTATGCTTCTTTAATTATTAAACATAAGAGCAGTTTCATCCTTCACCCAAGAAGGCAGACTTGAATGTTGGAGGATTAGCCCCACCAGTATACCTCAAAAATAATACCCCACGTGGGATGGGGCGTAGAGGACAAGGAGAGAGATTTTTAGTGTCAGACAGGAGGGAAATCAGTGTTGAAGGGTTCTCATTAACTGTAATCTTAACTGAGCCTTAAGCCTGAGGTTCAAAGGTACTTTGGAAATAACTATTGCCCATGAAATGGTCCCCAATGAGTAGTATGTGTGTTCTTGGTAGCTCTGGGAAATGGGGAGAATGAAAAGCCTAAAAAAACATAAGCTTCACAAAAGGAGATGGATTATCTTTTTTCACATCCACATGCACATGTGGGCACACCCCGGCCACATAATCCCTTTTTATCAGATCTGTGAAAAAGGGAACCCTTCGTGTGTGCCTTGCTTTGGGCTCTCCCCTCTCCGTTACAGTCAGCGTGGGACTCTGCTCACTGAGTTTTTCCCTGCTTTCTCTTCTCTTCCCGGGAGCTCCTGTGTGAGCAGGAGCTGTGCGCCGGGATCACGAACGTGCAGTTATGTGAGTTTGCCAGACCCTCAGCTTGTGTAAATCAGGGTTTCTCTGTCAGCTTCCATGGAGTGTGGTCGATTTACGTTAGTTGGCCATCTGACACACTATGTCCTCTAGGAGTTCCTGGGATTGAAATCCTACTTGCGCGTCTGCTGATTTTATTTAATTTTGTTACCCTTTTGTAATGCTAAAATAATGGGGATGAGGGGATTAAAGCTTCCGATAATGTATTTCGCTGATGCTGTAAGGAAAATATTCTGCTTTCTGAGTCATTTGCCCTGAGCTGACTTTTTTAATGGTCCAGGGGTTTCCTTCTTTAGCCATAAATTGCATGCAAATTCTTTTTTTGTGTGTGTGCCTGTGTGTGAGTGTGTGTGTGTGTCTTTCAGAAGCGAAGCCAGAGAGAGAGGCTGTTCCTTTAAAGCAAAACTGAAAAAAATGCCTTCAGGCATCCTATTACAGTGGAATGAGCCAAGGATCAGGATTTGCAGCTCAGCTATATAAACCCAGCAGAATCTGGCTGATCTGACCAGTTTGCCTTACTGTCAAACATTTCTGTGCTTCACACACATACGCACACACACAGCATCAGGCAACGCAACTTTTCTGACTTTTGACAGGACAGCAACAAAGTCGGAAGCCTGATAGCTGACTTGAGCATCATATTTATTTCATGGAGGCTGCTCACAGCAGGATCTAATCTCTGTCAGAGTCTGTAAGGTAAGTCTGCTTCCTTCCTGAATTAAAAAATCAGGAGCTCTTGCACCCCTCAAGTTCTCAATAACACAGTGTTCTGTTGTAACCTTCACAGCTACAACTTTACTCAGCCTGACTAGGCAGGGGTTTTTCTAGGGAATCTTTTTAAATAGGAGCATGCCTGTCTTTACTTTGTCTTTATTATCCTGTGCAAGAACAATGTAGGAAATGTTTCACTGCTATTAATTTGAATTAATGTATGAATGGAAGATGGGTTACTTGGATCCTGGACATCTACAGAAAACTAGGTAAAAACCTAACTGACAGGATGGCTGGAAAATCAATAGTGTGTGGGATTCCCTCTTGACTAGTCAAGTAATGCAAATATTAGCCCCTTTTTCTCCCCACTTACCAGATGAAATGGACTCCTAAAACCTTCCAGGTAACCTTCCAGTGCTATTGTGTGCGATTTGAAAGTTAGAACCTTTTTCTTTTTAATTTGCTGCCTGCCTGCTTGTTTGCACTGGAGGCTTTGTCACCTCCCTCGCTACCCCCCAGGCTGCTGTTTCATTCAGAGTACAGTAACATCCAACTCTGGAGCTCAAGACAAAGGAAGATTCAACTGGTATCTGATTACTAAGGGCTTAAATGGGTGGGCTGTGAGCAGGGGGAGGGTGAAATTCTGCCATCATCATGGAAAAAACAAGCTTTACAGTGTGTGTGTCCGTCTTATTCTTAACTACTTGCTTCCTTGTGCACTGAGGTTTTCAGCATGACTCTGTCTGCACTTACCACTAAGGCTCAGACTTGCCTGAAATGGAGAGATTGACTGAGAGAAGGTCATAGCACCTGGCTTCATTTAGGAATTAAACTTTTCTACTCAAAACTTCACATTACATCATCTTGCAGGGTTTTCCCTGCCTGGTTTACCCTCTGGCCCCAGGAAATACGTTTTTTTTTTGGCAGCTGTTCTAAACTTTTCAGTAGTCTTTATCATACCGTGCTGTTATATTTAGATTGACAGGACCATGATGTGTTCTCTTGCATGGTGGAGGCATCATCAAAGTAAGAAGCAAAGTAAAAATATTTATCAACTTCTCTCATAAAAAAAATACACAGAAGTGAATGAGTGGCATGTTAATTGCATGGACTGGGCAGAAGCCCTATTGTCCAGCTGTTATTTTAATTTGCTTGTATTTTGAGTTCATTAAATCACATTAAATAACGGGAATTGATTTTATATACTTCCTGATTAACGTTTGTGTATTTGTGTTTTATTGTGCTGGCATCCTGCGTTGTCTTTTAGAGCTCTGAAATCTGCAGGGTGCTGTAGTTTGTGACTGAGGCAACCGGTGGGGACTGTCCACAGTGTTTTGAATTGCAGGAAGGCTTGTGGAAGTGGGCACTGAGCTTTTATTTTCTTCTTACTGAACTCAGAAGCAAAAATGGTAGCAGTTGAATGTGCTTAGCCAAAAGAGGCGAATCAGTCTGTCTGAAATCAGTCTGTCTGCAGCTGAATTTTGGAAGTACTTCGGGTGTTATCAGGGAGTTGATAGAAAGTCCCCTTTGAGCTGTTACACCTGTGTGCCATCTGCTCTGGAAGGAATCACATCTGAACTGAGCAAGGAGGTTAGCAGCTGAAAAAGGGCAGGCTGAAGAGCGATGCTGTAAGGGGGACCCCTTTCACCTGCTGTCACAGGCACTCACATTCCCCTTCCTCAGCAAATTACCTCTCCTTTGCCTTATTTTTTTTTCTTTAATTTTGTCTTCAGGCTCCTTTCATGCCAGAGAAAATTCTTTCCAAGTTCCAGTCCTTAATCCTCTAACTCTAGAATTACTTCATAACTGCTTCCAAAGCTGTAGAAAAGACATTGAATCTGCAAAAAAACATATAGTCTCCAGAAGACCAGACTAGGTAGCAGGTTGTGTACTTCCGAGGACTAATTCTTCATTTTTCATCCTTTCCTTCCTCAAAGCAAACAAGACCAAAGAGCAGGCATTTGAAATAGTGATGTTGCTTTGGAGCCGGACCTTCAACTCTTGCATCCTTTCTCATACCACCATGTGGAATAATAGACTTGCTTCTTGTGTTCTTCTGCCATTTTTCTGGTACAAACAACCATGTATCTGTTCATGTAACCTTGTAGGGTGTGTTCAAAAGTCCTAAATGGCAATGTAGAGTACCAAATTGTATAATGGTGTCGTATGGTGAAAATGGATGACCTTCACTGGCAGATTTGTAAGAGCTAAGTAGTGATCATTCAGTGTGCTGTTTTCATTAGTACTCTCTGATATCTCTCTAGGTTGAATGTTACGTGTAGAAATACAAGTAAATGAGGAGTGAGGTGTCTGCCTTGTTGTCAGCTGCACCTTTATCTGTCTTACTGGCATGGTATACTGGAAAATATGAAAAATTAAGAATGGTTAAAAATTAATCTGCAGTTTGAAATCTGCGATTTGATCTATTCAACCTTGGACACATGCCATCACAGTGCTGCTAAGCTGAAGGGCCACTGACGGTTTTAAAGCCCAGTATTTCATAAAGCTCTAGGCTTAGAAATGCATGATATATATTGCTAAGAAAGCTAGAAATCTCAGCTTTCCAATAATAAAACAGCTTTTGTTTTAACCTGTGGCAGGTTGAGCTATCGAGCTTTAAAACTGTGCTGGGTTACCAACTTGCACTTTTCTCAGATTTAATTTCTGGTGTGATTTTTAGCACACCTTTCTCACAGACTGATGGTTGTCATCAAACCAGTGTTTATAAATGACAGAAAACGGACTGTGAACTGCTGCAAAAGGTAATGCCTACAAGGGTATTTTAAAGCAGCTTTAAGGAACCAGCTGACTGAAAGAAAGCATCATTACAAAGTAACGAGATAGGAAGTTAGGTAAGGGAGTGACAATTCAACAGGCTCATATTTTATCATTAGGTAGTCTCAGAAATATGAAGAGCCAGTACAAGTAACTGTAGGATTGATAACTTTTAGTTCTGTACAGAAAAAATAAAAATTTGAGCTCCAGAACTGAAAAATAAGTTCATCAATTTTGAGTTTTTAGGATGTAATTTAGTTGGTTAAATTGATATCTATTGATATCCTCGCCTTATGCAGGTTTTGCGTAGGACTTCATGAGAAGTTGATGATGATGTTACTACTTCTACAGCATTTTAAGGACTCATTCTGTTATAAAAAGTGAATTGACATAATAAGTGATGCTCTTCTCCACAAAGAGCTTAAAATTGCTATTATTAGCAGTTCAGAAAAGTTCTTTGTGTGGTGAAGACAAAAGAAGAAGGAAGAAGGCAGTTCTTTGAGGAATGAAAGTGCCAGAAAGAAGGAAAATGAGCAACCCTGAGAGATGACATCGAGCTGTCTCAATTTCCACGGAGCTCTTGAGGTTTGCACAAGTGGAACTTCCCCTAGTTCAGAGTGCTCGCTGTCCACTCGTGCGTTTGAACCTCTGTCCCATCTGAGCTGAAGTTAAATGCCTTCCACATGTGGGAAAAGTTAAAAACCGGGCATTCTTCCAGCTAGTGAAGTCTCTCAATGTATGATGTAACTACACTGTGTAGAGAGGGCAGGCAGGGGAGGGGGGTCTGAAAGTGATCCTCCCAACAAGAAGGGTTTCTTGGTCCATCAGAGAATGTTTGGGCATTGAAAGAAGGAATATGATATAGATTCCTCTGCTGAACAGACAATGTTGGGATTTACTTGGGCTCTCTTTTTGATATTCATTAGTAGAGGAAAACTCATTACAATGTACCTACCTGTAATGTAATGATCTGTATGTTATTACAACTAGGCGTGGACTTAATGTATTACTTTACTGTGTTTCTTTAGGAATCCCCCTTCTCCTACATATTTCATATCATGTTGCTGATGAAACATAAAAGGCGCTGTAGTTTCTGTTATCTATCTGGCACTAGTGACTTAAAAGAATACTAGTAAATATATGAGGGTTGAAGTTATAGCCCATCATAAGTGCAAGATTTTGCTGTTCTGGTTGTAGAATCAATGAAAATATTCTTCCATTTTATACTTGCTTGACTTATGCCTAGGTTGATCTCCAAAGATAAATTCCTCCTGAGGTGATTTGTTTGCAAGAAATTCGCATCCTTAATTGCCTTGCCACTGTAGTTTCAATTAAACTAATGTAAGTTGTTGCCAAGTTTTCAGAACTTTCAGCTAGCAAGCCCCTGTGTATGAATAGCCTGTGGCATTTTGTATTCTTTGGAAAACGGAGACTAACGTTGCCAAGTTTGCATTCAGTCATCCATCACATATTAGCCTACTGGAGGTCCATTCTTCCCGAGCAATAGGGGAGCTCTGCTTCCTACTTAGTAAGATTACTCACACAGAAAGCTTTTCCCCTGTAACCAGAACTGCGCAGGGAAGAGAAAGGAAGCTTTCTTCAATTCATATGTGTGCTCTTTTTCCAAATCCTTGACAAAAATGATATTGTTTCATGCCTAGAGAACATATTCTTTTTAGTAATTAAGTAGAAAGTAACAGGGTTGTGGGACAGAAATCTTTTTAATATAGCTTTTAAAAACAAATGCTTGAATTAAGGGCATGAGAAAGTACTATTGTAGTAGTCTGTCTCTGCCAGGCTGTAGCATTGACTGTACATGTATAGATATCAGCCAAGATACTCAAAGGAGTCTGAAATTTGGTGCCTGGGGAAATTCCACTTTAGTGGTTTTAATTCAACAAAGTCCTTGACTATTTGTCTGTGCTCTGTCCCAAGGTGCACTAGATCATCAGAAGATCATGAACCTAAAATTACAAATGCTAATTTTCTCATGGGGTTAGGATATTAATGGCACTAATAATCCCCTAAAAGCAGGGTGACTGCAACATGAACACTATTGTGACTATGGTGTTGAGCTTCTTTATGATGAAAAGTCTTGATCTGGATGGGATTGGCACTTTGGTTTCAGTTCATGGTGTTGTATGCTGTAGTACAAGACCTTAGTGGTTTTCTTCCTTCTTGGGCTAGCATGATCTCATTTTGGCAGAAGTTAGTTTGCTTTCAAAAGGAGCTCAGTGTCTCTCCACTTTGCACTGGTTCTTGGTTTTTCCTGGTTCTTTTGGAAAATGGTCCCCTTTGCTGAGTCCTCCTAAATAGTTTCTCTGTATTCTGTAACAAAAGTCTATGCCAAGAAAGATATAAAGGTAGCCTGTGATGTGTAGGCAACCCCTTCCTCTTGGTGAAACAGTGTAATGCATATTTTTTCCTTTGCTTGTGGCATGTACTTCCCTCCTGCATTGCTTGGATTGCAGTAATTCAAGTTTGACTCAGAATGAATACAGCACACTGTAGACCAGAAGCCTGCTCTACATGAGAACAGGATGCATATTAAGGGAAAGGTCTCAGATCATTCTTCTTATTGAGGTGTTTTGGCAATGTAAATAGCTTCCAGGAAAAAAAAAAAAATGCTGGCATTTCCTATGCCAAGCACTCCTTATGAATGTCCTATCTATTTTTCCAGATTTGTGGCCAAGTGAGGTGTTTGTAAGAGGATATACCATCTACAACCCAGGGAATTTATATTTCCTCTACCAAGCATCAGTTAGGATGTAGGCTCATACACTTTAAAGGTTACCAAGTCATCTCCATGACCTAGGACCAGAAAGAAGTACCGCAGTTCCAGGTTTGATGGAAAGAATGCAAGACCTAGAAAGCACCATTCCCAAAGACGGTAGACATTCCCTGCACTTGTCACTCTTGGACCTTTATTACATATGCTGTCCATCTGCCTTAGTAACAGTGCACTGGGATTTGACAGAGTCCTTGACATAAGCAAGAAAATACAATTTTCTACCAGCCAACTCTCAGTTTTTTCCATGATTTTCCTATCATAGGAACTGGTGCCCATGCTCTTGTGACTTACAAAACTCAGTGGAACTGCACAACCTGCATCTGCAAAAGCCCTGTGCTTCTGGGATATGATGCAGTGACAACACTGAGAAAGGTCAGCTTGGACAAAGTCTGTTTGCTTTGATTGGGTTGGGATTACTGCACTGTTCAAACAGGTAAAGGATGATCTGTAAAGAGGGAACTGACTCAAACTTAATACAGTCCTTTCAAGTTTATGGTCTGATTCTTTTTTATACTAAAACTGATTTTCATTGTTCCTAATATATGCAGGAGCCCTAAAACTGTGTTTGCATGTAGATAAATATGAACAACTGTAATTTGCACTTGAAGTAGAAAATATGAAACTGCTCCATGTGCTCTACCAGACAAAAAAGGGAGCCTTAGTGTAAATCCCATGGAAGTGTAAGGCTGCTAACTTAAGCTGCTTCATGCAGAGAGAACTTGTTTGCATGAGCAAATGTTACTATTTCACTTTGGAATGAGGTGTTAAATATGAACACTTTCTTCATTATATAGTGCAAAATTTTCTTTTGGCAGGGCATACCTTGGGCTGGTCTGATCTGTGCTCACACAAGTACTGTCCATTAAGGTACGTGGGGGGAAGATCACTGTGTGAGAAAGGAAACTGGAGTCCACTGAGCATTTTTCTGGCATATAAATGTATTTCACTGTCTGCACTATTCCTTGTGTACTTCATTTCAGCATGCACTTTTGAGGGGATAGTTTCTCTTGTGTGGGCTTAGGAGATTGATATCCAGCTTCTCGTGTGGCACAACTGCACTGATTTCATTGGAGATCTTTTGTTGGATAATTGAGCTCCACATCCCTTCTTTTGTTCCATGGCTCAAATTGCTGTCAGCTGAGACTCTTGCACAGACAGGTCTCAAGTAACTGTGCACGGAGGTCAAGAGCATTGCCAGTGGAGGTCTCTCAACCTTTTCATTAGTGTAATATTGCTCAGTGTGTTGATATTTGAAGCAGTGGAGCACATTTTTGTCTGAGTTGAGTCACCATTTAAACTAATCATTTGCTCAGAATGTTGTCTATGGCTGTATTTTCCATTACATTACATAATAAGTGCTTCTGCTTTACATCGGAGCACTGAGAAATATCCTCAGACTGGACTGTTTAGAAACAGTCTCCTCTCTTTTTCCAAGTGACTCACACTCACTTTGCTTCATTTTTTGTGAATCTGATTTGTATTTTGTTTTGTATTGGCTCCCTTGGTTGGTTTCAAATCTCTATTACAGGATTCATTCTGCTGAGAGTTTGTTACCCAATGCTAAGCTACTGAAGAGGCAAATTGGTGATATCATGACATCTGACAGAACTAGGTCAGGCAGATATCTAGCCTGGAGCATATTACTGGAAGTCAGATTTCAAGGAATTCCTCCAGTGCTCTTGCAAGTTAGAAAAATGTGCATGTTTTCCTGCACATTTAAAATGTTAGTACCAAGGACAGAGGACCTCTGGCTGGGAGGAAAAGTAAACTAGGAATTTGTTGAAAATCAAAGATTTGTTTTGGGGAGGGTTGCCTATGTGCTCCCCCATGTTCTTTTAAGAAAGCCAAAGACTGCTGATAACAAGAGAGGAGCAATAACATTTCTAATCCCCAAGAATAGTACGGGCTTATGACTGCCTTCTGTGACAGTTCAGAGATGTCATTTGCAGTGCTTGAATAAGTATGTGGTTAAATTAAAGTAAAATTGCAAGCTGCATGCAAATAACCACAATGAATTCTGAAAGTCTCCTGCTGCTTGGTGACCAATATCATCTTAGCAACTCATACTTCTTAAAGACTTTGTGTTATTCCAGGCCAATGCACACGTAAATTATTTGTGTTCCTCATTACGGTGTAGTCATTAAAAGCTAGGAATACCCCTCACTTTCCTCAGTACACGATGTTCTTTCAGCTAAACCAACTTGAAATGTGTAAAAGTGCAGTGCTGGAGTGGGTAGCTGGCTAACCTCTTCTGTCTGACCTTCAGGAGCAATTTGAAAACATCTTGAGTAGAATTATTCCACCATGTAATGTTGTCTCCCTGTGCTTAGCCTGTTCTCTTGTATATTATGCGTGTATTTGTTTAATATGTCAATGATTCCTGATACTCATAAAGATGTCTTTCTACTGCCTATCTTTATTTGTAGAAAAATTGATATGTATCTCTGTTGTTGTGAATTTTGGT
This sequence comes from Tinamus guttatus, assembly GCF_000705375.1. The sequence goes on from NW_010587890.1 coordinate 57,768, forward strand.
GACAAATGAGTCTCTACAGGCTCCTAGCCTCAGCTTTGACTGTTGGCTTGCTCTTAAACTTTGCTCAGTATCATTCTGGGACCCTGCTCACTTTCATTTTGGACTCTGTAGAGAACACTGATTTTTTACTTCACCTCTATAGATTTCACTGTGGAGGCCAGGAGGCCTGAAAGTGAGGCATTGCTAAGCTTAGTTTGGCAAGATTCAGGTCTCTCTTTTCTGTCTATGGGGAGAGGATCAGTCTTGTATGGTCCAGCTTGCTGGTGCAAACGTGGTCTTGCTAATGTTGGTGTTGATCCAGGGCAGCTGCTCTGAAGTGTAAATGAGGACAGAATTGTGCAAACTCATTCTAGAGTCAACTCAGGTATTGGTGCAGAGGAACTGAGAGTGGACTAACATCACATAGCCTGTGAGTGAATGAATAGGAAGAAAATTCAGAAGTCCTAAGTTGCTCCCATTCCTGTCATGTCACAAAACCTTCTAGAATTCTGTAAAATGGGTGCTGGAAAACCCCTGGGTGACTTTGGAAGAGATACCATGAAGAAGGGTCTGGAAATGAAACAGAGCTTTCGCTGTGGAATGAACGTAGCTTGCTGTGATTCATGCAAAAAAGCATACAAACCTCATAGTTTTAGACTGCATCAGCAAAGCCCTCAAAATAATTCAAAGCGAAGTCTCTGGTGTCTACCCAGAAAATAACGAGCTCCTGACAAAGTGTAACTTGGCAAAGAAACTTTCCAAAGACAAGTTTAGAAAACTGTAGATCTTTTCCAGCTCTGCATACGTCTTTGCTATGAGTAGGGAAAAGCCAAGAGAGCAAGCAAATGCTTTTCCAATTAGGAAAGGCTTTATTAAAAGGTACAGTACATGCTTAGGAGTCAACAGTGATTTCTGCCTCATGATTATGCACAGAAGTTGCTTTGACTGTGAAGGGCTTTTTATATTTGAAAAGGTAGTAATTTAAGCTTCCATTTCTGTGACAGCTCTGCTGTGGATCTGATTCGATTCCACATTTAACAATCCAGAACACCACACGCATCTTCAGAGACCGTCAGATAAAGCTGAATTCTGTGCTATAAATGTGGGGGGTGGGTTTCAGTGGGAAACAAAGCTAAAGGAAGGTGCGAACACATCCCTTCTGCTTTCCATGGAGCCATTCTGAGATGACCTATTTCTATCATTCTGCTTCTGTTTTTAGAACAGAGACAGTTTTTCTGAATTCATTGCCTTTGTTGCTGTTCACATTCCTAATGTGTCCTGCTGTTTCTAATCCATAGTTTTTGTCCAGGCTGTATCTGCGAGTGCCTCTTTTCTTACAGCTCTGAAACCTATCATAAGAGCAGAGATTGCTTTGCAAATAGGAGGGGGAAAGAAAAAGGTATTTAGTAGATGCATGCATTGTCATCTTCTTTATTTTTTTATTTCTTTTACTCTCAAGTTTGTAGCAAATCGCTCTGCTAGGCTGGTTGCTGTGCACCCCGCCAGGAGGCTGAGAGCAGCTCTAAAGCTCCATGCTGACCTGCTTGTTTTGCTTCTCTTCTGTGAGTTCCCATTTCCAGAAACTGATGCTCAAGTGTCCGAGGTCTTAACAAAACAACAATCCCCAAGCACAGCCTGAATTTCCTGTTAACTTGTGTCTCTTTTTAGTCAGTGGGAAGTAAATGGCAGACAAGTGGTGTTAGTTGTCCCATAGTTGCCTCTCAATTTTGAGTTTTATCTCAGTCTATATATAACACATTTGGATAAACTACCCATAAAGTAACTGGATTGTGTCTTGTGGCTTGTATAAAATTCCTTCTGTGGTTTCAGCTGGATGTAGTATTCTTCTTTGCTTCCTGTCTGGAAGCATGAATCACTGCAGTTGTGTAGCAGCACAAGATGTTGCTACACAAAATCGGATCTGCTTCCTTCGTCACGGGGGAAGATTGGGTGTACGTGTGTGTCTGAATGATTCCTGTGCTGAGTTCAAAAAGCGTCTGGAGGTTGTTATGGAAGCAACGCCATTCTGGAAGTGGAAGATCATGAGTGGGACCCGTGCATTTTGTTTTGGTTATAAGTTTTTTTCCCCTCAAATTCGCCTGTGTTTCTGTGTGGGTTTTGTTAACCTCACCATTTATTTCCATGGATTTATCATCTTATTCTGGTAATTGGTTTGGCAAATACAATGTTTTGGCTTCAGATTAGGTCTTCAATTTGCTGTTGTTACCCTAGAATTTTAGGCAGTCATGTAGTTATCTGCATATTTTCTGCATGTTTCTGGTCAGACTTTCTTCTCTGGTGCAAAAGACGTTTTTCTATCTGCGACTCTTTTTCTCCCCTACTTATTTTAGGGGAGCATACATATTTCTTATGTATGTTCTGCCATTTTTTTTTTATGTTCTTCAGGAAAGTTTCTACCTATGGAAATGAGGATTTAAGAGCACCTTTCCTGTGAGGTCTTTGGTGTACATACATTCTCTTTACAAATGGATAGTTTGAGACACACCAAATGATTTCTGAAATAATTTCAGTGCAGGAAGTGTGAGGCTCCAAACATCCAACCCTAATGATCCAACTGTATTTAGCTTCGTTTCTCTTGATCCGGTTGAGTAGACTCCTGGATTGCAGGCCCTTGGGTGGAAAGCTTTCATCTCAGCTACTGTTGAAATGTAGCTTGTCCAGGCCTGGGGAATCCGTTCAACGGGAGCCCCGTGGATTTCTCACTTCACAGTGACACTGCAAGGCAGGGCCTTGCCATTGAACTATAATTCTCCAATGAACATTTTCGTCAGCTGTCCTCTTCATTTGTTCATCTCAAGTTTCATTTGCATTTTAATTTTCACAGCGGTGGACAGCAGGCTCCATCATACGTCCAGCTGATACTCTTCGTTCTCCAAATCCATAACTGAGAGTAGAGGGAAGAGGTTGTAATCAGAGCATCCTGACCAGGGCTCTGCCATAGAGCAGAGGTGAGCAGCACCCTCCCTTTCCTCCTGTGCACTCTCACGTGTTCCAGCAGGTCAAATCCAGGAAGATACTTGCTGCTTTTCCTACATTGCCTATGTAGCAGCAACCAAATCACACTAACATACAAACCGCTGCTGTAAATGTCAGCAAGATATATATATATATAAACGCAGTTTACTCCACAGGAGTATTTTCAACTCAAAGTTCAAACAGAGTTTCAATTCTCTACATCATTCAGGGGATAGCCCCTAATTTGTGAAAAAGAAAGGAAAAAAAGTGTACATTTTATAGAAGCAGCACTTTAATTTCCTGGGCTTTGCAACTAAGCCAGAAAGGAAACAATATAAACCATGTGAGACATTACTTCAGTCAGCCCAGTACAGTTCACATTATTCCATTGAATTCAGTCTGCAGCATCATTTTTACATGATCTAGGAAACTTTTCCTAGTTTTACCTCCCCCCAAAATCCCTTAAAAAACGCTATATTTAAAGAAAAAACTAATGCAGAGGTATATTTTTAGTTGCTGTGAATCAGTGGAGTACCACGGGTCATGCTCACCAGCTGGTCTTACTTGCTTTGTTGGGAAAGTGCTGTCAAGTGATACACCAGGAGGATAAAATCCAATTATAAAATTGAGAAAACTGAGTACCTTCTAGTTCACCCTTCTCATTCCTTTCTCTTCCTTTTACCCGTCTTTCAAGCTTTTTGCTTCATATCTTCAACAAAGATGGTTTCTTGCCAAACATGCAGAGTGTTGGTGGTGGGAGTGAGTGTTATTTTTCAACAGTTATGACAGTTTATGGTAAAAAAAAGCAGAACTTTCCTTGCAAACATAAGAATTGGTCCTCCAAAGATGATGAGAAACAGGAAGGTAAGCCGGCAATGAGGTAGATATGATTAGGAAACTATGTGGCTCATTTACTACTATTTTTAAGTATTTGGGACTTGAAAATTCAGCTTAGAGTGTAATAGTATTTTGAAGTGCACTGATGTTGAGCATGGAGCTCAACCTGGGAGTCGAGGTTTTAGGGGTTTAGATGAACGTAAGGTTTATTCTGTCTCCTGTCTTGGGGTAAAGGAGAGAATGAACAGAGTAGTTCTGCTTTGCTAGGGTTTTTTATATAATAATTGAAATCCAGTCTGCTCTATATTTTGTTAGAAAAAAAAATTTAAAAAAGAGTTGAAAAAAATGATTGAGGCAGTCATTCTTCAAAAAATGCAGCTTTGTGAAAGCAAACCAAAGTGCAAAAATTACTGGTTTCAAGCCAGGTTTCCTCAGGAAGATTTTCAGAAATAGGATGGAATTTCTTGTTGAGAAGGAGAAGCCCTAAAGTGCTGCCGACTATGGTTTAATTTTCTTTTTACTGACTTTTAGAATCAAATGAAAAATTGCAGCTTTCAATGACAAAGTGTTTGAAAATCTTTTCAAGCAGTTGTACCTTTCATCATATCTCAGACTCAGCTGTTTTTGAGAGCTGTTTGCACCTGGCCAGCCTTTATTTGTGTGCTTGAATGCTCAGACATCCAACAGAAAGGACAGGGAGACACTGAATGAAATAATCCATCATGTGGGGAAGTGATTTATGGTCTTCTAATGGAGTGGACCAATGATGCCGTCAAATAACTGACATGGAATGTCATACTTCACATATGTTAAGCATGGATATTTAACAGCAGGTATCTTGCAGTTTCCTGGTGTCTTGGGTGCTTACAAGTAAATCACTGCAAAACAACTCAAGCTCAGCTGTTCTTAGACTTCATGAGCTAAGCAGATCTAGATGTGAGCTCTGCAAGGGAAACTGAGGGACTGCAAGAAGAGCTGATGATGATTTAGTTGTAATTCACTCCTATTTATCGGAACCAAGCTGGTGTTCCTAACACAGAAAAGGGGGACTACACAAGTTGTCTGAGCCATGGACCAATAATAGCTTCATCCAAGAGCTGAATCTTTCTTCAAGTCAAATTGTAATAGAGGCAAATTTTAATTTACCTTCCCCAGAACTGCAGCAGAAGCCCAATGTTTCCATAAGGAATTCACTTCTACAGCAGGCAGACTGTGTGTCACTCCAGCAGTGAGTGATGTGGGCTGGCTTCAGCAAGGCTTGTACAATTTGAGTAGCACGCCGTGGTTCTTTGCGATGCAATGTATGTGCAAGGCACTATAATCTGAAATAGGGCTGAGTACTGTAGAAAGCTTAAAATTAGGTGAAAGTCATTGTTATATCATCTGAGAAGAACATGATACTTTCTTGTGCCCCTTTCCCAACTTAATCCTCTCCGCTTTTCCTGTTGGATAAAATGAAAAGGAAAAAGAAAAAAAGAAATAACACAGTTATTCACTTTTCTGCCTAGGATTGTTTTTTAAAGACCCTGCTTTTGTGAGCTTAATCAGATGCTTGATAACAGAAAAGCGTTGCTAACTAACCTGGGATACAAAGAAACCCTTCAGAGGGACGCATGGGACACATTACCTCATTGACCGGATTACTCTATCACATGAATTCAGACTCCATTGCACCCCCAAAATAAATGTTAGTCTCTGTCTGCAGCGAGGTGCTTTATGTGCCTCCCTTTGGCAGGGCATATGCCTTGCCAATGTCCTCCTCGGTCCCTGGGATTAAACATGTATGGAAATTCAACACAAGAGGCAGATTTTCCTGGTCACAAATAACCTGCCATGCCCTCGAAAGCTTTTGGCTAGACTGTGCCTTTGGGCCGCTGTCCTCTAGGAACCTGTGAGCTCAAGCTGGGCTTTGCAGACGCAGAGCAAGTCTGGTTTCCTCTCAAGCTCCCAGTGTGTGTCCTGATTTCGTCGGGTGCTCAGAGCCTCAGCAGCCAGGAACTGCTCTGCAGATGCCTGAGGGGTCACACGCAGCGGTCCCAAGACTAACTCTTTGGCAGAGGACAGCACGTACCTACCTCAAGCGTGCAAGAAGCAGCACCATCATGTTCCGCTGATGCTCTCAGAGTTCCCAGCACTGCTGTCTGCCAGCACTGATATCCTCAGCTTTTTGTAGGCGCTTTCCAGAAGGCCTGTGCCTGTTTTCTAAGAGGTGCTTTGCACTGTCCTCCTGGGTGCCAAGCTATACTTTGCACTTTCCCTATAAGTGACGAGGAGGACATGGAGGGCAGTGCTGCCTCCCACTCTTGCATGATTGTGGTGGCTGAGCGTAGAGCAGCAGAGATCTAATAGTCTCTGAGCAAAGGCGAGAAAGGCTTCTGCAGATGCTGAAGGGAAATTAACTGAAATGGCAGCATCCTGCCAAGTCACATGCTAGAGGCATATTTTGTATAAGCCGCACTATACATAGCCAGGAGTCCAGGAGTTTGCTGGAAGCAGCACAGCTGCAGCTCCGAGTTGTGTCATTTATTTGTTTCAAATTGTGCACAAGTAGCAGTATGTTACCTGAGAGACTTAACACCCAGTTATGAGCATGAAATGGATAATTCTGCCTTACGGATCTGAATCACTCAGCAATTATCTTTATTCGTTTTAAATGCAGGTAATTGTCTTAATTCCAGTGGCATCAAAAATGAATTACTAGAAGTTTTCCGATTCCTGTATTTAGTATGAGTCTGGTTGGCTATGTATAACTATTACGTAATGCCACGTTGGATGTGTCTTGTATAAATACTGGATATAAAACAACTGTGTTTAAACAGTTAGAAGGCTCAGACAGTTCAAGAGAAGCTTGGATTCTGCAGAAGTCCCTCCTTTAGGGCCTGATCCAGTACATGGGTTTCTTTGATGGTTCTGCATGCCACTCATCATATCTGTTGGTGGGGTAAGAGCTGTTACAGATCCTTATTCTTGAGGTTTTCCGATATTTGTGAACATTTTGACTAAGTGTGGACCCAAGCCGTTAATGAATGCAGTTGGTCATAATCCAAGCTGTGTCTTTGCATATTTATAAGGGACAGCAGGCTTCTCAGCATGCCAGAATGAATGTAAGACTTCAAAGTCATCTGCAGGGGACAATGCTGAGTAGTAATGACCCAGTGTGCATCCTGCAGGGCTATGCTTGGGCAATGAGCAGAGTGGCAAACATGCAGCTCCCACAGCATCCATGGCACCATGCTGCTGGCTGTGCACGTGCAGACTCGGGCCATCGCTGCACGCTCTCCACCACATCCCGCTGCCTGCAGAAAGAGCCTCCAGATCGGACTGTGCTTTGCAGCTCTCTCTCCCTTGTGCACGAGTTTCAGTAGGTGGGGTTTGACTTATCCCAAACAAGGTCCTGAAAGGAGAAAACCAGGTAGGTAGTGCAGCGGCTCATCCTGCCATGAAATGGCCTGAGCTCTTCTCCCATTTGTGACCAGCTGCAGTAAATATGGGCTACTGTGTGGCCTACCTCACTCTTCAGAAGCCCAGTCCTATCAGCCAGGCTGCTGGTAGGCTGGCTCTGAAGCACTTCCAGTGGAGCTGATGATGCTAAGGAAGGATGTCTTCAGCAGTGGAGGGAACTTACTCGTCTGAAGTCTCATTTTTGGGATGTGGTAAGGTGTAGAATAGAAGCCTTCTTATAGTAGCAGAGCGTTGCCGTGAGGCTAAGCTTTTTGTAATAATGTTAAACGTGGGTTGGTTATTCAATTTCCTGCATCGGTGGCTGGCCTCTGGAATGGCTCCAAAGGAAGCATTGAGTTTACTCTATAAATAATTACATAGGCATGGCGTTAACAAGTGCATCTTATACCCAGCAGCCTTGAACAGCATGGCAGTTGTTTCAGAGCAGCTCTGTTATCACCGGAATATACAATTTCCAAAAGCATTGCACTTGCCCTTTTCACCACCAATCTTGTCCACTGTCTGTTTGTAGCCTGTTTAGAAGGTGGCTATGATTAATCTCCATGGTAAAAACCGTAGCCACTTGGCTGTTCCTGTTTGTATTGGAGGAAGCCACAGCTTCAGTGTTTGAGCTGGTATGTGCATAAAAAGACAACCTCTGGCACAAAGACCTTAAAATTTAAGCAGAGAGTGTGGGGAAGGAGGGAGAGTCTTTTACACAGTGAGCGAACTGAGGACCTCTGTCTAGAGGTATGGCTGGAAATTTCAAAGCAATTTCAGTTATTTATAGCTTGTATAGGACGCAGATTTCCCATAGACTTCTAAGGAATTAAGATCTTAATTGACTTCACTAGCTTGTTCCAGAAATTAGGAGCAATTTCAGGTCTCTCAAGTGCCAGTGCAGTGCCGTTTTCACAGTCCTGGCTTTTCTCTGAACTGCTGCTCCTCAATTGCAGCAACAGTATGTTCAGACAGGATTTCTTTATGTTCCTTACCATCGGCCATGGAATTCTAAGAAACCTAAATCAAAAAAGTCTTTAGGACTCTGAAAATGAAAGGCATGTCTTGGTCGTTGAGTTCAGTATCCTGTTATTGCAGGCATCTCCTCACATAATCTCTTTTTCACTTCTGTTTAGTTATTGCAGGTTTTCATCAGTCATATTTCTATCAACTGTATCTCTGCCAGTTGACTTCATTTTTTCATTTCTTATGGCTATTGCTTGTTTTATCTAATAATGTTATTGATCAAAGGTGTTATTGGTGCTGGAAGGAGACCACCTCTGAACTTTTACTCTGCTTTGAAAAACAGCCAGGCCAGTTGTTTGATTTGGAAACATATATTCTCTCTCTGAGATATTGAACAAGTATCGGGCCTAGAGAGAGTTCCTATGGCTAAGAATATGAAATTCCTCAAGCAAAGTAATTTATAATGGAATAATCATACTAATTTAACTCAAAATAGTCACTGTACAACAGAAGATACAGTCTCTCATGGAGATCCCTTTCTGTTTATCATTCAGAATTTACCATGGCTCTTTCACATTTTTTTATGGATGTTGGCTTCAGTGGGTTGTTTTTCTCCCCCTTTGTGGTACTGTCATGCTGATACCTTTGAAATATGAGCTTTTGCAAAACTCTAAATTGTACACAAAGTGATTAATTAAAATTCCTTCCAAAACAGCCTTGGCAAAGTACTGACTATATGCTGCTTTTCAGCCAAGGTAGAATGGGAGGAGAATAAAATGAATCCAAATGGTTTCATTTAAGGATGACGTTCAGTGGAATCTGTGAAGCAGAAAGAGTACAGCTTCCCCAAAGTAGAACTGTCATTAAGAACTGCAGCCAAAGATGAAAAATTAACTGGAGTGATCAGTTCAAGATTAGCTGAATGATGTTTAGTGCAGGACCTCAGAGGTTGGATGGGGCCAAAAAAAAAAAACATTTAAGAATGACGTTCAGTAGAATCTGTGAAGCAGAAAGAGTACAGCTTCCCCAAAGTAGAACTGTCATTAAGAACTGCAGCCAAAGATGAAAAATTAACTGGAGTGATCAGTTCAAGATTAGCTGAATGATGTTTAGTGCAGGACCTCAGAGGTTGGATGGGGCCAAAAAAAAAAATCTGCATCTTTGTTACAGTCTGAAGTATAAATCTGAATGCAATTCAGATGATGATAGATCCAACTGCAGGGTTCTTTTATCCTACTCTACAATTTGTTCTGTTTTTACTAGTAAGTGCTGCGGCATGGACGAGGCCCTGAAATTGCCATTTTGAAAGTGGTTCTCGAGCTACACCATCAAAATGGATGATGCATGCATTACACACATTAAAATCTAATAAGTGATTCCACTCAGAAATCAATCATGAATTAGCTGTGCAGATTGGCTTCCATCTCTATATGCAAAATGGCCATATTCATAAGTGCTCTCAGTCCCGTGAAGGGGACTCCTTGTGAATATGCAGTGCCAGAACTAGATGAGACACAGATGGTTTCAGAATGTATCCAGAGCTCTTAGTTGTGGAAACTTACCCACATCAGACACAAATGGACGGTTTGCCCTTAAGTAACAGTTTTAAGTTGTAAAGGCACAATTAAGAAAAGGAAAGGATGATATTGGGGCTTGGTGCTGGGAGGTGCTGACAAAGAGAAGCATGGGTGTGTGGTTGAACAACTGATGGGACTCCAGCAACCTTGATCCTACTTCCAGCTTCTTCAGTCTTGCACTGGGTAAAATACTTGGCCCAAATCCAGAGGCTTTAAGGAGCATAGGCCTGTCTGGGCCTCACTTTTTTTGTATGAAATATAGAGGAATATGGCCTAACTTGTTTGCTGTGACAGTGCATAGGAGTGCTGAGGCCCTCCTTCTGTAGTTGCAAATAGCTCTGAATCGTTTCTGTAATTGAAAGTGGATGTTGTTACCTATACCTTTTAGCTTTAGATCTTTGTTTCTCTAGTTAAATGAGCCCTTTTCAAAGCTTCCTTCCCAGCTGTTTGCCTTCTGCCTCCTTCTCCTTACAATTGTTCCTGGGAGTGTTTTCCCTCTCTTTCTCACTGTTGTTGGACATCCACAGATAGCAAGTGATATTGTTTAGATAAGAATTAGAAGTAAGTCCTCGCTGCGTAACTCAGAAACTGGATGGATTATAGGTTATTGCGCTGTGTTTGGTGTGATTCAGGGAACTGCCGTCTTCCTTTATTCCTCCATAGTTAGGATCCTGCTTTCTCTTCTTCATGCAGCTAATTTAAGACTTTGAAGAAAAACTCCTGAATTTTGAGATTTTTTTTTCCCCTGGACATTCATGTTCCAAGGTTATATTCATATTTGTATAGTGTAATGGGTGTTAAACCAATTGCAAAATTTCTTTTCACACACCTTCTTCCTACTCTTGAATCTGTAAGCGGCAGAACAAAACATGGATTTTCTGAATTATTTTGAAATGATGTCTTTAAAAACCATCCCCCTTAGAATGACTGCAATGTAAATAAGGGAAAAGATGCTCTGACTTGGTTTTGATCTTTTCTTCAAGTTGCTGGAAAGATTCAGTGTGGACAATTCAGGGCTATTATGAATTTTAGCACTCTACTGTGATTTAATGCAGTTTGACCTACGTTGAATTTCCCTGCTGCTTCCTCTGTTGGATTGGGAAATGGAAAGAAAATGATTTTCTATAGCTATGAATGTATGGAAACAGCAATGAAAGATGATGAGGTCACAACTGTTCATATTTTGGGCTGCTGTGTCAAAACCTTCAGTCTTCTCAGTCTCTTTCTTTGAAAGTAGTTCAATATACTTCAGACTTAGCCCATCTGCTTGAGAAGAAGTCTAGAGGCTCAGGAGTTGCATGGTCTTGGCAAAGCTTTATTATTAGCACTTTTTTTCTTTAAAAGGTTACATATTTGAAGCCCTTCCCTGTAAAAATCCACGCTGGCAGCCAGCTTCCATTTATTAATTCCATGTAACGGCACTGCTTGTATTGCTTGTAGAAAATGTACAACACAGTTTTTGCATTAACAGATCACAGAAAGTTGTTTGGGGTTAGCAATTAACAAACTAAAAAAGCTCCATTTCATATTTTCAGTAGAGGGCCCTGGCTCTGTGCCAGCTGAGTCTTCCTCACTGTTAGAATCTAGCCCATTGCTTCTCCAGATTTTAACAAGATCTGTTTGAAATCCCATATATGCTAAAAATATTTGATCCAATCCTCCTGGGATGTTGGAAGTTTCTATTTGCATCGGAATCTTTTCATTTTTTTTCCACTCTTTTTACTCATGCTTTCTTTAGGGCTAATTTCCAAGTCCAGACATGTAGAAGGTGTCTGAGCAGATCTAATCAGCCTTCTGCTTCCTCTAAGAAGGAGAGCAAGGGATATCTTTAACACCTCCATTTCTTCGCTCGTGCAATCTGTTTTCATTGAAATCTCACAAGGTTCTCTTTTCCATATTTATCACTCCTCATGCCCACAAGTCATCTCACGGCTCTGCCACTCTGGCATTTACAACCGGGATCAGAGTGGTACACCAGAACAAACATGAATTTTAATTCTTTCTCATTATGGTTTTCAACAAATATATCTTTCAGGAAGCAAGTATTCATAGATTTTCTTTGCATAGCATTCCCTAGTAATCAAGACTCCAGAGCTGTTTTCAAGGTTGATTGAAAATTTACTATTAAGAGGAAAAAAAATTCTAATTAAATAGAAAGATGCTGAAACAGTTTCGATGTCATTTGAGAAAACGAAGAAGAAAAAAAGTGTAAACAAATAACTCTAGAATTTTCTCAGGTTTTGAAGGAAGGATGTGATGTGCCTTCAGACTGTCAGATGAAAGGAGTTACAGTGGAAATGAAAACTGTTCTTGTTCTTTGTGCTATTGAAAATCCATCTTACTTCCGCCATGTATTTATTTCTGAGTGTCACTTGCTAATGATCAGGTTTTAAGGACTATTTCTCTAAGAGTGGTCTCCTTTTTTTCTCTCTGGATAACATAACATTTACAACTATTGTTTATATAAGATAAGGACATTATTTTCTCCTAAAAATCTTGCTGGGCCAGGCAGTACTGTGCAGATGCCATGATTAGCCTCTTAATTTTTTTAAACATGCCAAAGAAACTCTAAAGTCAATATTAACATGTTCAGAGCCAACCAAGATATAGGAGTGCAGTGGAGATAGCAACCTTAGGCCATAGCTGGGATGAAAAAAATGTGCATTATCTTTATACTCTTGTGACTGGAGTTGATGGGCATTTCTGCAGCCTCCACCAAGGCAAAATCCTGGGTCTGCAGAGTGTTGCAGCCTCACAGCTGACATGAGTCGCATTAAAAAACACCTAAGTCCTATTTTCTGCTCTATAGAAAATATTCCTGAGTGTAATTTATGTTATTCCTCAAGCATTTGTCTAATGTTATAACCATGTGGTGCTGAGACAGTAGCACAGACTGTGCAAATCTCTAGATGAGCCTGTGTCTTATGCCTTCACTAAAAATCCATTCTGCTTGCAGAGATTCAGAGCTTTCTACACCGCTACTGCTCCAGTGACTGAGCTACTGCCAAACACCCTCTTCTTAACTCCTTTAGGTACAACAGCACTTTTCTCAGAGAGATTGACATCTTGAACCCAGACATCTACAGCAAGATTTTCAGATATACCACTTCTTGAGTTTATGTGCTTCAAAGGAGAGCTTATACAATTAAAAAAAAAATAAAGCTCTTATGATGATAGCTGGTGTGTCTAGTAGCAGTAAGGGCTTCTTTGCACAACCTGTACCTTCACAAGCTGTACTCAGCTGGGTAAAACTACCAAATGGTTCTTGGAAGTAAAGGTGTGCACAGTGGGTCTCGCATGACTCTGGCAGACGCCCACAAGAGTTTGTTTTGTATCCAGCACTAGTACACAGCTCAGTGAATGACAGGACTGCAAAATGCAGTCTGACAGAAAGCTCAGTGCTCCTGACCCAGGAAAGTTAAGATAAGTGTGAGAGAACACAACATCTTTTGTTATTATTTGTATTGTGCTTGCGCATAGCAGAAAAGGCATAAGCTCCCTGGTGTGAGATGTTGTGCAGAGGAAAGTTTAAAAGATAATCCTTGTCCAGTGATCCAAGAGGGTAATGAGAATAGGAAGGTGCTAATGATCAGAAGGGAGAACAGAAACAGCCAGACTTTTTTTGTTCTGTTCTGTTCTAAGCAGAAGGTTTTGCAGACAAGCACATAACCAATGACAAGTTTTTTGAAGCAGATTGCAGCAAGGATGGTAGGAAGATATGAGAGGCAAGATTTGCCAGGAGGGATAACACTTCTTATTAGACAAATTGCTTGTTAAAAATGGACACATTCCTGGGCACGCAAACCTGTCGGCATGACTAATAGACATGCCCCAACCATTACCCAGCTCCTTTTGTGTACATCACAGCAAGGCCAAGCTCATGATGAGAAAGGTCATCTTCTTTTGCAAAGACTTGCTGCAGGCTTTAAGGTGCCTGTAATTAAAAACAATCCAGCAGCTGATGTCTGCAAAGAAAATACAGAGAGCATGTCTCCAATAAGCAGTATGTCGGCTGCTTTTGATTGCAATCTAATGGAGAGTATTCTGAAGGGAAGAATATGGGGAAAAGTGAAGAAACAACAAAGTTTGACAATTGCTGTCAAACTATCTCACTGTCTCCCTCTACAAAGGTCTGCTCCTGGGTGGTCCTTCATGTCCTGAGCTGTTGTGTAGATGTGTCTGAGGGATGGGAGCTGGAGAGAAGATGTCATCTTTGTAGTTCAGCCAAAAATATAGCTAATGTATAAATAATTGTATGAAGGTGTCCTGTTCTGTAGATCTCAGTTCTAGTGCTGGAGCTCAGCTTATCAAGCATAGTCCTAGGCAGGTCTCATAAGAAACACCTGGTCTGAATTAGCCCAGACATTACGCTCTGTGTCAAAACACATAGGTCATGAATTAGACACCGGGGAATGCTCCTTCCAGACCATTTTTCATACACTTCAAAAGGATGTTAGCCATGATCCATTAAGTCTTCTAGTATCATCTGTAGGTTGAGAATTTTGGCTAACATGATAAATATCCGGTAAAACTAATGGTGTTCATGTGGTTTTCATCAGTAGTGAAGGTAACAGTGACAGTGGCTTTTGTCAGGAGCAGACTTTTAATTTTCCGGGCATAGTCCAGAATTGCAGTTTGTACTGTCCTATAATGATATGTAAACTCACAGCAGTCAGTGGAAAAACTACCAGTGAACTTTCTTGGTTTGGACCAGGCCCATATTCTTTTAGACTGGGGTTTACAAAAACCATGAGGAAAGTGATGATGCATCTGTCAAGGAGTCTATCCCTTAAATAACTCGTTAAGGAATAGTTTTGCTATATAACCTTGTCTCAGGACAAAAGATGTGTGGAAATCTCATTGCATGGAAAGCAATTTGCAAACCCTAAATGGGGGGTGCTTGGAAGTGCAAAAACTGTCTTGAGTGCATTTCATAAAGTTAAATCTCACTGCAAAAACTGTCTTGAGTGCATTTCATGAATTACAGCGGTACTGAGAGATTGAACTGAGCCACAGACAAGACCAGGAGCATGTCCTTTTCTGTTATTCTTTATCAGCTTCCCTGTGATCTCTTTTGGTGCAGACAAGGATTGCAGATGTATTTGAAAAAACAGAATAAGTGTTAGAAATGACTAAGAGCTGAATGTTTTTCCATGACAAGGAAAAAAGCATCTATTGCTGCTTGTTTACTTCTGATTTATTCCCCTATAAAAAGGAGGTGAAGTTCATCTTTGTGTTCTCTATATTGTCTACACAGAAAATTAACTTCAGTAAAGTGCCTGTACTGCTGTCACTCTTTTACAAAAGCAGCTGGGAAAGCATGGGAAAAAATAATCCTTGCTATTTTTGAGGAGCAGGAGGATAGAGAAAGCTAGTTTACTATCTGACAATGGGTTATCATCAAGAGTGTGGTGTTTAAAGGAAAAAAAAAATGTTGTTTTCTCATTACTGGAACAACAACAACAAAAAGAAATCTTGTAACCAGTGAAAGTGGAGTCACTGACCTAACTGTTTAACCAAGCCTTTCTGGGAGTAGAAAGAAAAACAAACGTTAAGATGATATTAATTAAGAGCCCTTGTTTAGTCTGTCCATTAGCTGCCTTTGGTTCTCATTCTGTATTCTGAAGGGCTGATTCTGTGTGGAAGTCAATAGATGTCTTCAGCCTTATTCTGTGCTCCCCTGTCTCATATCATATGAAATGAAGGGGTATGGACTGAGGAGGAAGTGTTGAAGCTGATTAACAAGAACAACTTTCAGGAGGAACTATTACAGCCCAGCCAGGTGCTTGTGACCATAAGAGGGGTATTGTGTTATAGCTGATGAAGTATCTCAGACTGGTAGTTGTTGCCAAAGGAAAGGGCTAGTTGGTTGCTAAAAAGTCTTTTTCACATCTGAATCAATGTAAAGCTTTCTCTTCCTCTTGAAGGACTTAAGCAATCAAAGGATTTATTTTCCTTTCCTCTCTCTCCTCTTTATTATTATTATTATTATTATTATTATTATTATTATTATTATTGTAATTAATTCTGGTAATATTTGCCTTCCTGCCCACCTGCCTGCTCGCTTACCCTTTAAGTTTGCTGTAGCATACTATAGTTGAACTATTTCCTTTATTTGAACTGATATTTCTTCCTTGTTGGAGCCTCATCGGAGGTAATCTCCTGTGTCTTATTACTTTTTTGGTAAAGTATTGCTAGATCAGATGTGGGCGCTGACTCCAGAACACTGAGCCTGCAGTGTTCTGCAGAAAGCTCCATTTATCTTCCTGCTGTGGGCAAAATATCTTTACTGTGAACCCATTACTAGTTATAAGCTTTGTAGCTGAGGTTTCCAAGCAAATTAAATTAAAGCATTTGGAAAAGGGCTGCAGTGGGTTTTGTGGTGCTGATATGCCTTTTGATAGTGCCTCAGATTTCTCAAATGATCTAACTTTTATTAGTCTGCAAGCAGTGGAGTAATGGGAGAAGGGAATGCAGACTTCTAACAATATCAATATCATAAAAGTACACATATTTTGTTTTTATGTATTTTTGTTGTATGCCCCACCCTAGTCTTCTGAGACATTTAAACATTTCTTACTCCATTATATTTGCTCTAAATTTAAAATAATAGTAATTTCTTTCAAGATTGGTGTCTTCTGAGCTTTTGTTCACATGCATGCTAATCTCCTGGAAGATAAGGTACTACGCTGCTGTTGCTGATGTGCAAATTCAACAAGTTTGAATCAAATGGCTTTGTATGTTGAGTAGTACCTCAGCTAAGTCCTTTCATGGCATGGACACATTCAATATTGTGGATGTTTTGTTGGGTGATACCACTGCCGTTCAGCTCTTACATGTTGCCTTGCTATTTTAGGGAACAACTGTACCAGGAAAGGAAAGGAAATTCAATTTGGTTTGAACTGGCTCTCCAATTTCGGCTCCAGACTACAAAGACCAAACAGAAATAAGACTCCATCAGCTTCACAAAGAACTCAACGCCGCAATGGGGCTCTCCACCCAGGTGCTGGCCTGTGTAATCTTAGCTTTGTTACACCAGCATGCCAGTGGTGGACTCATCAAGAGAATTATCCGTCATAAGCGGGAGACTGGGCTAAATGTGACCTTGCCAGAAGATAATCAACCCGTGGTTTTCAACCACGTCTACAACATTAAATTACCTGTTGGCTCCCTTTGCTCTGTGGACCTCAGTTCAGCTAGCGGTGATGCAGATTTGAAGGCGGAAATTGAGCCAGTCAAGCACTATGAGGAGCACACGGTGAATGAGGAGAACCAGATTGTCTTCACGCACCGGATCAACATTCCCCGCCGGGCTTGTGGCTGCGCCGCTGCTCCAGACATTAAGGATCTGCTGAGCAGACTGGAGGAGCTGGAGGGGCTGGTATCCTCCCTACGAGAGCAGTGTGCCAGCGGTGCTGGATGCTGTCCCAGTGCCCAAACAGCAGAAGGTAAGGCAGCTGGGAGAGCTGCTCTCTGAGAAACTCTCATATTGGCTGCAGCCCTTGCTTAGAATATATGCTAGAATCTGTTTCTGAATCTGAATCTGTTTCTTGCCACAACCGTGGGAAAGTCAACCTGTTAAATTTGAAACATAATCAGAATGGGGAATGTGTTTGGCCAGCTTGCAAGATGTGTTCATTCACAGTTTTGAAGTTTGATGTGTCTGTGGGTCAGAGCTCTGCTGGAGCACCAGTCGGCCACACTTTTCCTGCAGCTCTGAGCAAGTATGGTGCTCAGGAAGGTGACAGTCAGCATCCGTGCTAAGATTGAACTCATACAGTCCAAGTGCAGTACCTCTTGGCTCTGCATTTGTCCTCTTGAATAGGCTGCCAGTGTAACTATTTTGGTTTCCAAGTTTTCTCTCGTAGAGACCTATAAAAATACAGCAAGACATAGACTATACATGATTACTAGTGAGAACAAATGATTTGAGAGAGAAAAATATAGTATCCTTCCTACTGTTTTTTAAACTGAGGTAAGAGACTGGTCATGCAAGAGAGAAAAAAGAATCTTCTCAGCAGTAATCTGTTCCCCTGAGCACAGAACCGATCTCAGTGCCAATGATCCAACATACTGCCTGGCTTTTTTATGTTTTGGAATGAATTGGTGAATAATGCTTCATGGTGCATGCTCTCATGAAGCTGTCAGCAAAGCTGCTTTGTCAGTGGAAAAGGGTTTTGAGAAAGGCAGACAAATCCAACATGCTAATTTGCCAAGTAGTTGGCAGGGGCCCTTCTCTGTCAGTAGGGTGAATTAAAGTGTTCCTGGCAAATTAAATCTCATAAGAAAAAGGAGGAGGTATTTTAGTTCAAAAGGTTTGGCAAATCTCTAAAGAGATGTGTCCTGCAGGGACCTGGGAAAATCAGACCCCTTTTAGGTAACTACAGTAAGGGATCCAGAGGCTGAATATCTCCCAATCGCTTTAGAGATGTTATCCTGTTTGTTATAGTTTCTCACTGTATAGTTTCTCTCAAACTATTGTTGGACTTGTTTGGTTCTGGCAGTGGGAGCAGGGAGATGAAGAGCAAGAAGGTATTTTCTGAGCACGGGTGGTACAGCGCATAGCAACGGATTTGTAAATCTTTGTAAAACTTCCTGGATACACGTCCAAGCCCCCTGGACTGAAACAGACATTGTATCCAGTTGTCATGGGTACATTTCTGCCACCATGATCATTTCTATTTTTCAGAAGGAAGATGCAACATCAGACACCATGACCTGTGGTGTCCTTGATGTTCAACACAAAGGCATTAATCCATTTAACTCTGGTTCATTGGTACAGGTCGTCTGGACACAACACCCTATTGCGGTGGACATGGGAACTACAGCACAGAGATCTGCGGATGCATCTGTGAGCCTGGCTGGAAAGGCCCCAACTGCTCCGAACCCAACTGCCCACACAACTGCTTCAACAGGGGCCGCTGCGTCCATGGCAAGTGCGTCTGTGACGAAGGCTTCACTGGTGAGGACTGTGCCCAGGCCACGTGCCCGTCGGATTGTAACGACCAAGGCAAGTGCGTCGATGGGGTTTGTGTGTGCTTTGAGGGGTACACGGGCGCAGACTGCAGCGAGGAGCTCTGCCCCGAGGGGTGCAGCGTGCATGGTAAGTGTGTGAGCGGGCGGTGCGTGTGCAACGAGGGCTTCATTGGCGAGGACTGCAGTGAGCCTCTCTGCCCCAACAACTGCAACAACCGCGGGCGCTGTGTGGACAACGAGTGTGTCTGCGACGAGGGCTACACTGGTGAAGACTGCGGTGAGCTCGTCTGTCCCAACGATTGCTTTGACCGTGGGCGCTGCATCAATGGGACCTGCTACTGTGAGGAGGGCTACACCGGGGAGGATTGCGGAGAGCTGACCTGCCCCAACGATTGCAACAACAACGGGCGCTGCGAGAATGGGCTGTGTGTGTGTCATGAAGGCTTCGTGGGGGACGACTGCAGTGAAAAGAGGTGCCCAAAAGACTGCAACAACCGTGGGCGCTGTGTCAACGGGCGCTGTGTGTGCGATGAGGGCTACCTGGGAGAAGATTGCGGAGAGCTCCGGTGCCCCAGTGACTGCCACAACCGTGGGCTCTGCGTCAACGGGCAGTGTGTGTGCAACGAGGGATTCATCGGGGAAGACTGCGGAGAGCTCCGGTGCCCCAGTGACTGCCACAACCGTGGGCGTTGCATCAGCGGGCAATGTGTGTGTGACGAGGGATTCACCAGGGAAGACTGTGGTGAGCTGCGGTGCCCCAACGATTGTAACAACCATGGGCGCTGTGTCAACGGGCAGTGTGTGTGTGACGAGGGATACACAGGAGAAGACTGTGGGGAGCTGCGATGCCCTGAAGATTGCCACAACAGAGGCCAGTGTGTAGAAGGGCAGTGTGTGTGCGACAACGGCTTCACTGGGGACGACTGTGGGGAGCTGGCCTGCCCCAACAACTGCAACAACCGTGGGCGCTGCGTCAACGGGCAATGTGTATGTGAGGAAGGGTTCACAGGAGAAGACTGTGGTCAACGGCGCTGCCCCAATGACTGCCATGGCCGGGGCCTCTGCGTTGATGGACGGTGCGTGTGTGAGGAAGGCTTTGTTGGGGATGACTGCCGTGAACGCTCCTGCCCCAACAACTGCAACAACGTGGGACGCTGTGTCGAGGGACAGTGTATCTGTGAGGATGGTTACATAGGGAACGACTGTTCTGATGGTAGGTTATGTCTGTTTAAACCCACTTCCCTTGGGTAGTTTCTGTGTTCATCCCACAGCATAGGAGGTTCTATGAACATTTCTATGTAGCTGGGCCTTGTTTCTACTTTATCATAGTCCAAATAACTGAATCAGTGTAGTTACAGCACCAAAAGAAAGGTTTTGGCCTTGGCCTTAGCCTCCCTTCCTTGTCAGGACTATATAGCGTAGACCTTGCTGGTGTACTTTGGTGGCTAGCAAAGTGATAATGGTAGTGTAATCAGGTTGTTATCCCAAACTTGCTCCCACCAGAATGTAACAGGAGCAGTAGCTAGTGCTGGCTGGGGATTTGTCGCTGCTACCTTTCATTTTCTCCTGATACCTCCTTATGCTAAGAAGATTCATCCCCCTCAAAAAAACTTCAACTATGGAGAAGGAGGAGATGAATACAGTCTTCTTACTAGGTTCTTAGCAGTATTAGTCAAAAGAATACAGAGATAATTTATATTGAAAAATAAGGTTCCACAGGAATGAAGTAATGTGAAAAATGAGCTATGGGAAATAAACAGACTGGGTAGCAAACATTTCTGACAGCCAAATTCTAGTTTCCATTCGGATGCTGGACTGGTACAAAATGGATTTGCATTTGAGGTACCATCGCTATTCTAGCAACAGAAAATGAAACATATGTCACTGACATTACATACATTAACAGGCTGCAAGGGCTCAGTGGGCCTTTAAGATAGATCTCTCTGAGCCAGAGAGTCAGGATGTGTAAGGGAGACGAGGCAATCTCTTAAAATACCCTTGTCTTATCTGACTTATGGGTACAAGGCAGCTGTACAATAGGATAGCCAGATGTTTCAAGCATTATAGTGTAAGCTTTCAGGGTTACTGGGGCCTTGGCTATCTCTCAGCTGCTCAGATGGATTTTTCTAAGTAAAGCAAAATTTGATTATGTATTTTTAAAATGTTTTCTTACTCATACTATTGGCTTGGACAAAGTTTGGAGTAAAATTATGGAATCAGCTGGAGTGGAAATCTAGCTATAAAGTCACATGCTTAGTTTCCCAGGACTGCTAACTCTATAGAATTTGATAGAAAATTTTGGCAGATAGATAATGACAGACATTACACAATAAAGGAGGTAGTTTTCTCTAGGAGATCCCTGAGGAGCAATTGGGAACTGAAGTCTTTGTAGAGTAATCAAGGAGAGTGCATTGAGGGTGGGAACGTTATAAAAGATAATGAATACCCTTGAAAAGAAATTCCCATATTTTATCTCCTCCTCCTGGAAGACTCCCAAGCCACATTTTGTGTTCTGAGTGTGCGAACATGGAGTAATTCACTGGAAGTATTTAGAAAAATAATCACGTTTTATTTCACTTTGGAAAATCCATGCAATTCTGTATATGCAAAGCCCAGGACTTTCAGCTATGAAATCATGTGTTGCTGGCAGTTGACTTAAACAACCGAATCCCTAAGGAGCCTGCTAGAGTAGTCATCTGCATCAGTCCTGTGTGTCAGCCACCAGAGGAGGAGCTAGAACACAATGAGCTGTAGGTTGTGTGTGAGTGTGAGAGCAGAAATTGGCTGCTGGCTTTTGGAAATGTCTGTAGTCTTCATTGCTTTCTTCAGTTGCTTTCTTCAATAGGCTAATTTGTGTGACATGGCTTCTCCATTCCCTATTCGTTAGCTGATTCTTATAAAGTTCTCCTGGCAAAATGTGAAATTGGGCAAGTCATTCCTTTCTGAGCCTTGAAAAGCTCTTAAAGTTTGTTTTGTTTTCCCCTTCCCAGTGTCACCTCCAACTGAGCTGACTGTGACAAATGTAACAGATAAGACCGTAAATCTGGAGTGGAAGCATGAGAATCTAGTCAATGAGTATCTTGTCACCTACGTCCCTACCAGCAGTGGTGGCCTAGATCTGCAGTTCACTGTGCCAGGAAACCAGACATCTGCCACTATTCATGAACTGGAGCCGGGTGTGGAATACTTCATCCGTGTCTTTGCAGTCCTTAAAAACAAGAAGAGTATTCCAGTCAGTGCCAGGGTAGCAACATGTAAGTTTAATGTTCCCTGTATTCACCCATTTGTCTTTGTAGTGTGTGTTTGTTTGTATCCTTTTCTTGGGGTTTTCTTTCTATTGTACTTTTTATTTTCCGATCATCTTCTCTTCAGAACCAAGATAGTCACCTTCATTTTCTTTTTCTATACTATTCTAATACCAAAGACCACTTCAAACTACAGTTGTCTAGCTCTTCAGTGCAGTGACTTCCAATGAATATTATAGAGTCCTTGTAAAATAAGACTTTCAATTTTTTTTCATAATAAGGTATGTTTTTAAACTTTAGTGATGTTTCCAAAAATAATATAAAAATATAGCAGCATGTGATGAAAGCAAGATAGAAACTTTAAGATTCAAAATATTTTAACTAAACACTTGTATTTGTGTTTTGCTTCACTGTGTCTTATCACATCTTACTTTTCCTGGGCTATCTGCTTGCTCTTCTTCTTTTTAAATTGTGCACACCATAGTGATATCTAAATATCTCATCCTGAAAAAGATATAAATTGATGGCTGTCATTGCAGTCAATTTTGGATACCCAGGGGAGGATTCATTTAATCTAACTCAACATGTCCATACAAGGCTTCTTTACAGACAGAGGGGAAAAAATAGACATTTCTAGGGCACAATTAATTTTACTCCAAGGTGGCATCCAAAATAGGTCAGAAGAATGTCACTTCAAAGGCAGAGTAATTGGCTGTGAAGAGAATCTGAACATCCCAGATACAGGTCACCACATTGTGGATATTTATAACTGTGGAAAGATTTCCCAATGCCAGTGCCCTCATTTGTCAGAAATCATTGCTCATGCAGTTATGTCCTTGTTTTCTCCCTCACAGACCTGCCTGCTCCAGAAGGTCTGAAATTCAAATCAGTTAGAGAAACATCCGTCCAGGTGGAGTGGGATCCTCTGAACATTTCATTTGATGGATGGGAGCTGATCTTCCGTAATATGGTAAGGAAGCCGTGTTTCTTGCAAAAAGGCCATATACAAATGAAGGATCCTGTGTTTCTTGCATTTATGTTAACCAAATGTTCTATGTTACAGAAAAAAGAGGATAATGGAGATATAACCAGCAGCTTGAAAAGGCCAGAAACATCATATATGCAGCCAGGTTTGGCCCCAGGGCAACAGTACAATGTATCCCTTCATATAGTGAAAAATAATACCAGAGGACCAGGACTGTCAAGGGTGATAACGACAAGTAAGCACAGCCTGATATTTGATGTGGCACAGCCAATGAAATCACTGCTATTTGGTGTAGTCTATGAAATTTTTAAACAGGAAAAAAAGCCAAGATATATACTGTATCTCCTGAGGCAAAAAAAAAGAAGCACTGAAACTGCTAATAAAAAGGTGTTAGGAGAAATGAATTAATTTCCAAATTATTTGACTGAAAAGGAAAGGAAATTTGTTTTTTAATCTAGAAGATAGATAGCAGTATGCACTTGGTTCTTGTTTTAAAGGTATATCAATAGGAATGAGAATTCCAGTGATCCTGGCAGTAATTGCATGAAAAAAAAATTAGGAGAAAGAGGTTTGGTTGCACAGGTGGAGAATCTCTTAGGGTTTCCACTCATCTTTGCTTTGGCAACTCTGGTGTTAATTCTGATGAATTAGCTTCTGATGAATTGGCTCCATTTGGCACTTTTTCATATGTAGCTGTAGGAAGTTAAGGAAGAAAGTAAATGAAGGTAAGCTTCAGCTGGTAGGAACCACTCACTTTTGCTCTAAAAAAAACCCTGCATTTTTCTCTCTTTGTAACAGAGCTTGATGCCCCTAGCCAGATTGAGGCAAAAGATGTCACGGATACCACAGCTCTGATCACGTGGTCCAAACCCTTGGCTGAAATCGAAGAGATAGAACTCACCTATGGCCCCAAGGACAGTCCAGGGGACAGGACAACCATTGACCTCTTTGAGGATGAAAACCAATATTCCCTTGGAAACCTGAAGCCACACACAGAGTATGAAGTGATGCTCATCTCTCGGCGAGGGGACATGGAAAGTGATCCCATGAAAGCAGTCTTTGTCACAGGTAAGAGGCTTGAATACTAGCCAGACTTCTGGGAGAGTAATGCTGTTGCCACTAGTGTTCCTTGGCTGTTTGCAGCAGGTGACCTAAGCTACAGCATTGACATAAAACCACCTCTATTAAAGGGAAGTTCCTCTGTTGGGTGCAACAAAAGAGGTGTTTGGAGGAACACCTCTTGTTTGGTGTCTTTTTTTTCTAAATTTAGGGGTTTTTTTCCACCTGATGGTCCTGGGAGAGTTTTATAAAGGAGGTGGGCCCTTTAGCATGTTGCCAAAGCTTGGATGCATTAATGGAGCTGAGTAAATGGAACATGGAGAATTGCCTCTCTTTTCACCCCAAAATGTAGTTGTTCCTTCAGAGCAGAATTTAAGACTGCTATAGGAATGAATAGTGAAATCCCATGGGATTTCTATGTAATATTCTCCTTTTATTTGAAATTTAGAGATCTCTTCAGCCAAGACTGCAAGGTGTTTACTGAACACAGATCCCAGAGTTGATCAAGTCTTTTTTCTTTGAGAGTTTTTTTTTCTTCTTCTTTGCATTGGAGAAATGAGATATTTATAAAGGAAAAAAAAAACAGAATTTCATCCAAATACATTTTTCCATGAGCATTTGATATTTTGTAAGAAAAAAAGTACCGAAGTTAAAAACGCTATTTTTTTCAGGAACTATTTTCACTTAATTTTTCCTCACTTTTATGCCAAAAGAAATTTGCTTGATCTAGTTAAAGACTTGAACACAGAGGTATTATATATTGACAAAACTTAATTTTAGATTTTTGGATCATTCTCACCTTCTAGAAACTATCATCATGAGGGGATGATTCTTGTTTCCTTTTGCAGACTTGGATGCTCCAAAGAACCTGAAGTGGGTGTCACAGACAGACAACAGCATTACTTTGGAGTGGAAGAACAGTCATGCAAACATCGATAACTACAGAATTAAGTTTGCTCCCATCTCTGGTGGAGACCATGCTGAGATCACAGTGCCAAAGGGCAACCAGGCAACAACCCGAGCTACCCTCACAGGTAGGAGGATTGAGAGGTTATTAATATCATAACTCCTGATTACTTCTGTCCTATCCCTAGTGCACAGAGCTATAGTGAAAAAAAAATGTCCCTTTGGTCATCATATCCAAGAGTTTACAAACAGAGGTTACACATTTTGAATATAAACAGTTAAAAATAGAGGTAATATTTATTTGCACCCCTGCAGTTGGATGACTAGACAGCAGAAGGTGTCTAACCATTTCGCTTTCATGTGTGACTGAGTCCCAGTGGTCGCTTCCCTGAGTTTTTAGGTACTATATCTCTTTGTGGGGATGGTTTTATATCTCTGAGTTCAAGACACTTCTGCATGGGCTAATAATTGTACTTACTGATAAAATTGCAGTAAATTTGTACATGGAAGTTGCCTTACCTGCCTGCTAGGTGAGAAATTTGGAATTTCTCCATTTAACATGGATGTTGGTACCCTTTTCCTGAGTTAAAGTACCTATTCCACAAGCTCTTGCAAGGGGAATCCATCTCTGATGCAGTCTTGGTCAGCCATAATCTTTATTGTTGCGTTCTATGTCCATGGAAAAAGATGCATTCACTTCAGATCAGCTGGAGGGCAAATGAATCCTTGATTCTCCACTTACATGGGAAATAATATATATAATTTCACATACTTTCAGGCTTCCTTGTTTAAATAAATGCCATTCAGCTTCTTCCATAGACAGAGGCTCATACCTCTTCTCCTTATCCCTTAGGCTTGAGGCCTGGAACCGAATATGGCATTGGAGTGACAGCAGTGAGACAGGACAGGGAAAGTGCTCCTGCTACCATTAATGCTGGGACTGGTGAGTAGTTTTGTGCTCTGGAAGAAGCAGCAAGTCAGCCTGAACCACTCCGGTGTTTCTTTCCTCTTTAAGTAATGCTGTAAGAAGTATTTTAGGAGGTTTTTCATTTCATCTTGATGCAAATAGAACATTTTCCCTGAAGGGAGGAGCAGGAAGATGACTAAGGCATGAACTTTAATCTGACAAAGATCTCAGCTTCAGTGTTGCTCAGCTTCAGCTTCAGGGCTGCTTCACTGCCCATCAAATCCAGGAGTTCTCTACCAACATCCCCCTTTTCCAGGTCAATGCTCTGAAGAATTAAATTCTATGTCTCCTCCATGCAATACTTGTTAAAGTGAATGTAATGGGGAAAATTTGGATCCAGTGTGGTTTTTCTGATGAAGGGAACTGCTACTTCTGCTTAGGTCATGCAATAGGGCTTCAGAGGCACAGAAAGACAGATGAGTCTCTGAGCTGTCCCTAGACACATGGTATAAATACTGCTCAGTCTGCAGGTTGCAGAGCAGGTCAGAGACTCTGCTTAACATCTCAACTTCACCTTTTTAATCTGTAGATCTTGACAAACCCAAGGATTTGGAAGTCAGTGACCCCACTGAAACAACTTTATCCCTTCGCTGGAGAAGACCAGTGGCTAAATTTGATCGTTACCGCCTCATTTATCTTAGCCCTTCGGGAAGGAGGAATGAAGTGGAGGTCCCTGTGGACAGTACCTCTTTTATCCTGCGAGGGTTGGAGGCAGGGACAGAATACAACATCAGTCTGGTGGCGGAGAAAGGCAGACACAAAAGCAAACCCACGTCTGTCAAGGGTTCGACTGGTGAGTAATGGCTTTTGGTAGGTGCCGTGCACTAGACCTTTGGGAAATGACTGGCTCAAACACAACTTCACCTGATTCTGTAAGTCTGGGGAACAGCTCCAAGACATCAGCTGCCAGGCACCGTGATAGGCTTATTGAGGGGAAACTGTGTATTTCTCTGACTACTGTATTTAACTCCATGTTGTTAGGGATTTCTTGCTGACATTTGAGAAGACTTGTAAATGACACAGCTGTTTGTCCTGCAGGAAATGAAGCTCTCATCCTTTGTTTCAAAAGGGACTGTTTTTTGTGCATTATAACTTATTTTATTTTCTACAGCCAAAAACAAAGAGGAAGAACAAACGGAACATATTCAAAATGGTTTATTCCTGCCTTATGACTTCTCTTTGCAGTATGCTTCCATCCATCAGCTTCAGCAGAGTACAGAGGGCTCTGTTTTTTTCTTTTTCTTTTTTCATTTTTTCATTCAAAAGCAGACAAAAGCTAGCATCACAAATCTGGTCACAGTCATTGTTTCCATTGGATTCCATGACTGTTACGTTTCTGTATTAGCCATCTCTATTTGCACAAACTGTTGTTTACTGAAATGTAATTAATCAGTTACTTGTTGAATAAGGTTTTATTCCTCATGATTTTTTTGCACATAGTTAACATCTTCATATAGAGCATAAGTGAGTCCTGAATCTTCAGGTGCCTTTAGGCTAAATACTGTGAGGCAAAGCTACAGCTGCTGTCACTGAGCACAGCCAGAGAAATCAGAATCAATGGGGTTAGAAATTATGATTTATTGCATTGTATAATATATACTTTCTATAGCCTTTTCCCTCCAAGACCACCTATGAGGTAAACACATGCCAGAAGTTGTGGATTTTACAAATTAATATTTATATACAGCTGATCAAAGCCAGTTTCATACGCTGTAATAGGGTTCATGGCATCAGTGCCTGAGAATGTGTTTTATAGAGTCGGGTAATTTAGTTCAGATGAGAGTTATACAGTATGGTGTAAACCATATGGTGGTGGGAGTGAGCAGGCTTTCATTATTCCAAGGTTATCCTTTCCCCCAGTTTTAAGACTTAAGTAGTCTCCCAAGAAGTACGTGTAAAGGATGAAACAGCATAAGCAGCATGCTGTGGAATTTCACTGTATGGTCTTTCTATGGCCAGCTTCCAAAGTCCCACAAGGTGCCTTCTCTTTTTAAAAATACATTCATCTGGCCAGTGTATTTGTTTTAAGGCTTTGCTCAGAGCAACCAGTAAACAAAAAATTTGCTCTGGAGGTTCCTTAGAGTCAACAGCAGGAGTTGACATAACCTTTCTCAGTGACCTTCCTCCTCTGCAGGAATAGGCATATCCAAACACAGGAGCATCAGGAGGCAGGAGCAGCCCATAAACCCGTGGAGTATAAGACAAGAAGTTGCTTCAGTTTACCTTTTCCTCAGTCCATCTCATTCATGTTATCAGTACTTGGGAGGTCCTCAAGTGCTCAGGCTAAGCCAAACAAACTTGTTGTTTTACCCTCTTGCAGAACTTTAGGGGATCTCAGGTCCAATTCACTGCTGGGGAGAGTCTTAGCATAGCTAGGTCTGCCCTAGCTCTTGGTGAGTGCAGGGAGGAGATAGGTTTGCCTCTTTAGTCCTGCCTTGCCAAGTGTTCCAGGAGGGCTGAGAGTACTTCGTCTCCCAGCTTCTTTTGCTTCTCCACACTCCCAGTATTTGGTCTTGTGTTCTTCTTAGCGTCCTGATTGTTCAGGCAGGCTTCTCTGCCTGCAGATATCCAGGAGAGTCAGCACTTTTGCTTCTCACATGTTATTGTTTTTATTTGTCTGTATAGTTAATTTTCTCTCACTGAGAATAGTTTCTTCCAGGCCCAGAACTGAAGATGTTCTGTTGGTGCCTTCTCATCTCCTCACATCACCTCCTGTTATCTTCTTCTCTGCATCAACTTTCCACTCACAAATAGTCAAAAATTTCAGAGCTCATCAATCTCTAGCAAAGAACATGTGCTGATATCTTCCATTCTGCAGGATGGCAGCCTTCTACTGCTTCAGGAGGAAGTGTAGCTCAGATGACAAAGCTTTTTTTGTTCTGGTGTCCATGAATTCAAGGGATGGTAACAACTGTAAAGTGCTCAGTTGCTGAATATTGTTTTGTGTTGTTGAAAAGGAAAGATTGAATATTTCACACTGCTGTTTGCTTGTTTATTTCTTTGTAGCTCCACATAGCCTAACCCTAATGCAGGCAATGACTCCTGACCCAGAGGAGCCTTCTGGCTCTGGGAATTTTGCTGCTCCGAAGGCCTCAGGGCTGCGGGAGGATGCACTGAGGGACCTTGTGGTCTCCAGAGTAACAGACCGCGGCTTTAGTGTCTCATGGTATGCGAACGGAGGAGCCTACAGTAGTTTTGTGGTGGAGTACCAGGAGGTGTCACTGGCAGCTGTGCCGCCTACAGAAATCTTCCTGCCCAGAGAATCCTTAGGTGCTGTGATTGAAGGCCTCCAAGCTAATACTTCCTATAAAATCAAGGTGTATGGATTGGCTGGAGAACAGCGCTCCTCTCCTCTGGAAACTGTGGCTACAACAGGTACCTCTTTTCTGTTATTAACTCAGGTATCATGAACCAGGTACCATTACCTGTTAGAGGTCCCACCCAGGGTCATGTTGCATTTTTGATTTAGGTCAACTTCAGAATGCAAAGAAAACAAATTATTTTGTTGGCTAGTAGGACCTTTCTGGCAACATGTCTGGAGAGTGTTACATGAGATTTACAATCTGTAGGGCGAACACGTAACCCAGCTCTGAGGAGGGCGAGCAGTCAAACTACATCTTTGTTCCTCCTTGCTCTGGTCCTGGAGCACTGCCTGCAAAGCACAATGTGGCTCCTCAAGGAGGAGGGATGGTAATACATCAGGCATGAGAAGCCTGTGGAGATAAATGAGTGGACCTTAGGGTAACCAAGTGCCAGCCCAGCATTCTTCTGCTGTAGGACCCAGATTGTGCAGCAACTGCTGATGAATCATGGATATGATGCTGCCTTGCCTCTGTAAATGAGTTGTGCATAAAGAACTGAGCAGAAGCATGGCTTGGAGAAGCAAGCTTTCCACTCCATTGAATGTTGTTAAGATTTATGCTGTTTACCAAAAACTCTTGTCTGTGTTGTGTGTCTGTCTCTCTTCCTCTCCTGGCTTCTGCTGGTCTTAGATAATGCCACTCTTTCTTATACAAGTTCAAAGGAACATTAGGAAGAGTGATTAGGTGAGCCAGCTCAATGGGAAAATACAGAGCTTACCACAGCAAAAATGATTTTACCAGCTTCTTCAGCTAACTCTTCTGCTAAGTGTAGCTGGAATCTCAGGTATTACTTAGAGGACTTTTAGCGATAGGTTCTGTAGTATTTCTAGTTTGGGATATAGGCCAGTATTTTTCCTCTATGGAGCTCAGAGTTGCAAAGGCACTATAAGCCCAGTTCAATGAGCTGGTCAAGAGAGGGCGAAACTATTTAGGTGAAGGAATCTGAAAAGAGTGCAAGTATCATGTTAGACTCTATAACCTTATTTCCTGGAGCTGCAGTCATACCCTACAGTTTATTTCAGCTGATGAGACACTCCACAGGGAAACTGGCTGGTAGCCTCTCTTGGAAAATAATGCAAAATCCAAGAGACGGAAGTAAGAAATAATACAGAATGCTCTTTGCTCCATCCCAAGTACCAGGGAGATGTCCTGGCATGACATTAACATTCTTCTCAGTAAAAAATGCCAGTCAAGCATTAAAAAGGAATTTCTCTAAAGGCCAACAACAGAGACATAATTAGGCCATATTCAGACTGAAAATTTTGCTAAAATAATGATACAAAGAATTATTGCCATTGAAAAAGAGTGTGTGTTTGATGTCAATCCAGTTCCCATCTACATAGCTTTCAGCTCTTTGGCATCTGCTATTTATTTATCTCACTACTGTGAATCATCCTGTCTTGCTCTCATTCACCCACCCAGAGTTCCTAGAGCTCTGACTTTCTCTTCTTCCCATCTGTCCCCTTAGCTGCTTGCTCAAGTGTTTGGTCTTATCTAACAGTTTATCGATTTCTCTCCAAATTTTCACTTATCAATTCTCTAGCCTATATTCTGCTTGATAAACATTAAACAATGATGCATGCTGCCTGTGGTGTCAGAGCATTTTCCATATACCCATATCATTTTCCTTTTTTCTGTCTGCTGTGTGTTTGTACACAAACCCACATATTCCTCTATTACAAATTCACTTAAAATAGAGCATGCGTATTTACCTGTGTGTGTGTGTGTGTGTGTGTCATGTGGATAGCTAGAGCACTCTTTTACATCCACAAATTCATTTGTTGAGTTAGTATTAAATTCCAAAGAAGTATTCACAGTTAGATCTAAAAGAGGAAAAAAAAAAAACAATCAGAGATGATGTATCTACATGGAAGTTCACATACTTAATGGCACAGTTTGTACAAGGCAATCCCCCATTAAATCATCCAAGTTGGCACAGTATGTTTAACCCACTAGTAATGGTAAAACACTGAATTAAAAATGCCAGTTAGAGGTTTGGTCCTTCATTTCTGAGTGATGACATCGATCTGTTGCTCTGTTTCCCATTCAGATTAGAGAAATCAAAGTGCTCATACAGTAGCTCCCTAATACCCGGGGTAAATGTCACTAGGGATGTTCAAGTAAAATGAGAAAGGGATGTTTCAGGTAAAATAGGAAATGTTAGTCAAAACTGGCTTCTCCGGATTTTCTCAGGGATCAAGCAGAAGCTTAAGGCTTTTCTTTTTCCCTTGCTCTTTTTCCCTTGCTCTTTTTGATTTTTCTTTGTGGATTTCCAACACAGGGAGTGCATGGCAGTTCCCTGGCAGCAATATCTGGAGCATGGAGTTGTATCTGTGTGACATACCTCAACCCTTTCCTCTCCACTGCTCTGAACACTGTGTTCATGCCTGTCTCTTGCAGAATTACCCCATGGTGAAGCCCAGCTACTAGCAGGCATGTTAAGTAGGCAGCATCAAGGCTAACTAGCTACCAGCTAATTGTTTGATGCTGTAGTTTTTGCCTGTTCTCGGAATAGGAAAGAGCTGTTTGGCTTTGTTTGTGCATTTGAGGCTGATGGAGTCGCGAAGGCTAATGATTAGTTGCTGCATGACTTTCTGCTGTGTTCGTGGGGCCAATGCATTAACTCAGGGAGCCCGAAGTAGTTAGGTAATATTTGTAACAGTGTACTGGCTAAAAAAACAGGGAATTAACCTAGCAACTATATGCTCATTCGCTAGTGTGATGACAATATTGCTGTCTTCAGATGGTGTCATGTGTGGGGTCTGGTTTGAATCACATGCTGAGGTGTAATTCAGGAGGCCCCTTACATATTTCAAGGGTATGGTCGATATATAAATATCAACTATATAAATATATAAATATTTATATATATAAATATATAGCAGATATATAAATATTCTTTCCTTCTTGGAGGTGAACTGAAAAGAATGCTTTTGCACATATATTTATCCTGAGAGTGTATTTTGAAGATAATGTTTCTGCATTTAAACATTTTAAATTGATCTTTGTCCTCTGGAAATATTTTCCTGTTATGTGTGTCAGTTTGGAGACAGATGCTGAATCCTGGGAACATATTTGTGCTGTTCTGACTGATGAAAGTAGATGGCTTGCTATCTCTTAATTGAATGTCAGTGGGGCATGAAAATAAGGCAATCATTGGGGTGTGAAACAGTGTGGTTATTCCACTAATGAGGGGATAACTCTGCATGGCTAATTGAAGCCTCGGAAAAATTGCCTTGCAGCAGTGATAAAATAGACATTCTCTGTCATCTCCACAGCTCTCAGATTTTCAGCAACCTGAATGTGCTACAGGGCATGTTCATAGTCTTGTTCAGCATGTTAAAGGCTGATCTTTTTCCCTTCCATCCTTTTGTACGTCATTAAAGAAAGACCCCTCAAATTATTGTTGGCTTTTAGTTAGGGATCTCTTTCTCTCTCTCTCTCTCTTTTTTTTTTTCCCCTTTTCTCTTTTTTTTTTTTTTTCTTTTTTTAATGCTGCATGTATCCAGATGGACAACTGCTGCAAGCTTCTTTTCTTGGACAGGAAAAGATTTAGCATGTTTCTTCTGTGGCTGACTTCTCAGTTTGAATTTGGCTATATTTGCAATATTTGGCATGCATTCCACTTCTGATTGCTATCAGTAGCAATAACTGACCTACTGTGGTGAAGTTAAAAAGCATGTTTAAGAGACTTAGGGTTCCAATCCTAGCCGATGTAAATAAGTAAGTTCCTTGGAGCTAGCAGAAGTGTACTGATTTACATCAACTGAGGATGTGCCCATATCTCTGCTGAAAGCCAGTGTCAGTGGCCTGCAAGAATGGTTGTTGCTCTGGATCTGCTGGTTAGTTGGTTCTGTGAGAACCACATGCTTGGTGTTGGTGATGCTGCCTTTGCTTATGACTTGGATTCAGTCTCCAAAATAAGAATTACCTGTATGTTTTATTTATTCTTAGAGATCTTTAATGCAAAGCACAGGAACTGTTTTATAGCAGATGATAGACATCGCTTGGTATCTTTTGGAATTTATGATTAGGAAATTTTAACTTGTGATTTACCTCTGTCTAGCACACCTAGTCACAACACCTGGAGAATCAAACAATGAAACATCATTTAATCCTACTGGTCCTGCACCTACTGAGCTAAGTTATTTAACAAACCCCAGCCCTGATTCTCGTGCTCTGCTTTCGGTGCCCACTGACCTTCCCATCTCAGAAGCCACTGATGCTCTTCATGACCTTAATGTCACACACAAGACTTTCACTAGTTTCACGCTGTCTTGGGCAGCACAAGATGAGGTATTTGATCAGTTCTTTATCACTCTGAAAGAACTGTCCAGTTTAAACAGAACATGGGAAATCTTTTTGCCGGAAAACCATCGAGAAACAGAAATTACCAATCTCACAGCTGGCACACAGTACCAGATTAACCTCCATGGAAGCATTCAAGGTCAGCTCTCTTGGTCCCTGGAAGCCCTAGCTGCTACAGGTATTTCCTCTGGATTCATTAGCCATATATTGTTTTCCTGCTTTGAAATGCAGAGCTTCGTTTTCATACTACTGTGCTACTGCGGAAATGCTAGGATTTGGGAGTGGTGCCTTTCTCATGATATATTTTTTTTAGTGCATGGAATGCACGGAATAAATCATTGACTGCTGTGGAATGAGGGCCTTGAGTTGTACAGCATGGACAGTGCCCCATGCATCTTTTAAGGAATTGTAGCATCAATTCTCTCTTTTCAAACTGCATGCAAAGAGAGGCAGTGATGCATTTGCTATTTCCAAGGCACATGAAAATAGCAAGATGTACAGATCTCGATTGTAGTTCAAGTACGGTAGAGATTGCAGTGAGGTTTAGCTGGCAGCATTGGCATGGAAGTGGTGATGTCCAAGAAAAAAAAAAAGACTGTAACACATTGAGAGTATGCTCTTCTTAAAACTTCCACCAAATATATGATTTTCACAAGAAAACAGGCTTATAGCCACAGAACTCAGTTCAATAATGACCAAAGTACTAATGTTTAAGTTCATGACTGGAGAACCTAGCCTGAGATGAGTGACCATAGCAGTCCATCACTCAAAACTAAATTGTGTGTGTGAGATAAAGTGAGATAAAGTATTTATGTAGAAACATACAGATTATTTCACACTTAGTACATGGTTAAAGCAGTCTTCTCTCTCAATGATTTGTTCTCTCTTTTTTTTAGTTAAGAAACATCATTGTGTTGTTTGCTATATATTGTCGTTGTTTTGGCATTTATGCTGGATACTTCATGGATGAGACTTTTTGAGCTCTACAGATGCCAAGTTGGTGCATGTTTTTGTATGAGAAGCTCTTGGTCTCTGCAGAGCATGATGAGGCTGTGTGTACTTTCATTTCAGACATGCATGACATAAATGTAAGGAAAAGGGGCTCTGCATCTTGAAGGAGAATGAAATTGAGCACTCTTAAGAGAAAACTAACTTTCTTTTAAAATGTGATGATTCCTGCATTGTACGCATTAAAAGCATATAACCGTGCTTTTACTTGAAAAAAAAAATGCTTTTGGAAGATTGGTTTAGTTTTGGTTTAGTTGAATTTTCATTTAAAGGAAATGTCTGTGTTTCTGTTGCCACTGAAAGAGCATTGATTTCTGATACAGACTGTTCCTTTTCTGTCCTGCCTTTTCCTTTGCAGGTAAATGGTGTTATTTTGACAGGAGTTATTTGTAAATGTCTCTTTCCTGCTCCTGATGAAACAACACAGCTCTGGATTCATGCATTTTCTTCATTAAACATCACAATGTTATTCTGTAAACAATTTTTTCCTTTCTAACAGGGTGACAAGAGCTGATCAAGACTTCCATGTACCTGAGTGGTAGCAAACTACAGTGTGTAGATGCAGTGCCTGCATATGTGCAGATCACACCAAAGAAAATTGACTGTGATCCATGAGTGCCAGCCCCCACCTATTTATATTGTGCCACACAACAGTCACACAATCTTCCTCCAGGAAGATTTGGGAACGGAATCATTTAGCATAATGGAGACAAATCTATTGAACTGAGATCATGCAGACAGAGAGGAAAATTTTCTTATTTTATTGTTTTGGAGTAGATATTGCTAAAAAGTAATATCTTTCATGTGGACACAGTTAAAAGCATAAACATCTAGGCAAGATGGTACTATAAGCTCACAGTACCTTCCTACTCTTAAAAAAGATACTTTTATAGTATTCACAGTCACTTCATAATGACAAACACTGAGTTGTTAATAGCTGCAGTAAAGTGCTTATAGTAATACTTACTTGTCTCATAGGGAGTTGTAATTAGTGTTGGCAAAACACTTGCAGCTGTAAGACAGTCTATAAACTGTCTTCTATGAGCTATGCTTTAGCATTAATATGATTATTGTTATGCTTCTTTTCTTACTGTTTTGTATTACCAAGTCTCTGAAGAAACTTTATGAGTTTTCTGGGGCAGCCGAGAATGGAAATGTGCAGGGGTGTACATCTCCATGCCACTGATTGCAAATGAAATTCATTAATGTGAAAAGTCGTTAGGTAATACCTCATCTCCAGTGGTCTGTAATCTGAATAACTGATTGACTCTCTGTCCTTATTCAGAGGAGGAACCTGAGCTTGGGAAGTTAACAGTGTCAGAAGTTAATTGGGATGGTCTCCAAATCACCTGGACAGCAACTGGCAGGACCTATGAAAACTTTATCATTCAAGTGCAGGAGTCTGGCAAACCAGAAGAACCCAGGACTATCACAGTCCCAGGTGGACTGCGTTTTATGAATGTTACAGGCCTCAAGGCCAACACACCTTATAACATCACACTTCAAGGTGTAATTCAAGGCTACAGGACCAAACCCCTTTCTGTTGAAACCACGACAGGTATCTTTACTAGTCATTCACCCAGCCTTACTCCTCCCTTACTTTGCAGATGGGGATATGAGCCAGACGTATTTCAGCTGCTGGTGAAAGCTTGCTCGCTTGGGCTGTTTTGGATGGGGTGCCCTGAACTCATTAAAGCTTGGCTGAACATCTTTGGCATGGAAATGTCTCATGATCAGACTTTCCAATAAGAGTCTCAGTGCCCTCATGGAGCCATTTGCTTTTAGGAATGCTCTTTTTTTTCCTCTCGGAATTGTTTGTTTTCTTCCCTTTTATTCACTTCTCTGCTGGCTGACACTACATGGTCAGGAAATCCCAGACTGTCTTGTTAAAATTATGAATACCTCTTCTTTACAGCCCACATAATCAAAGCCAGGAATGTTCTGGGTTTTATCCTTCAGAAGTTATATCTGAATCAATTCAGCACCTTCTGAATAAAAGAATAAGTACAGTCTCAGGAGTGTGACATATGTAGCTGACTAAAGGTCAACAACAACCACCTTGCATATGCTCTTCCATGGGAAACCAGTGGATATCTACCACTCTGAGCTATACAAAGTTGTTAAACAGTCTGATTGCCCTGAAAAGATATAATGCAAGAAGATCCAAATCCTCAGAATTGCATTTGTTTAAAACTGACCTGAAAAAAGAAAGTTAAGCCTTAACTCACCAGAAGGTTGCATGACACTAACCAAGAGTCATGAAAATATTTTTCTGACTGACCTTGTGAAAAACTGCAGTTTAGATAAGTGAGACCTTTCGTGACTCCTTCTGTGAGATGTAGAAAATACACTTATGTCTTTTCCATATGATTCACTGCCCCTTCCAGGTACTATGATCACTGGTTATGAACAGGATATGAATTGATTGGCAATACAGGGGTTCATCCTTGAGATGATTTCTTGTAGATCTGCCAGCTCCAGGCTTCCTTTTAGCCCTTTGCAACCTACTGCAATTGTGGAGGGGCTGGAGCATGCTTTCCCTGAGTACATGTTTCCCAGCATGGAAGGGGATAAAAGTAGACATGAGAACTAAACAGAGTTTAACAAGTGGACACAATTCAGCTGGTTTGTTGCAATAACACTTTAAGCAGCTTGGCTTAGGCAGAAATGTGTGTAACACAAGGCGCTTGCCTTTGTCTATATCCTTCTGCAGGCTGGCAGTCCTGCACTTTGAGAGTCCTGAATGAGAGCTGGTAGCAGATTGTCCATTGAAAATAGACAAATGCAACTAGACAAAGTAGACTGTGGGGGCACAAAGAGGAAAACCAACTTCATGGGTGTCCTGCCTAAATTCACAATGTGTTCTCTTTTTATTAACTTAACAAAAACAGAAGAAGATGCCCTGCTGAGGTTTTCCTTTCCATTTCTGGATCACACACAGCACCCGCCTTTTAAAAATTTTTTCTTATGAGAACTTTCAATTGTCAGAATTTTCTGAGTCTTCCTGTAGAGTGTCAGGGATGTCTACAGAGCTAAGGCATCTGTCGCTGTTGTGCGTTTTGGCTCCAGCTCCTAAAGCAGATGCCAGTTTCCATAGTCTTGAGATGAAAGGGAAAGCAGAAGAGCTAAAACAAATCACAACCTTTCCCTCTGGATAGAATAATGGCTTCTAGTTTAGCTTCCACTCAAAGCAAAAGTTGACTTTCCAAGCCATTGGATTTGGAAATGTCCTTTGCGTCTGCTGTCACGCTCAGACCTCAAAGATGCATGGCCATTCTGAAAAGCCATAACTTTAGAACTCTTTTTTCTTTTCCTTCTTTTGTTTCCCCCTTTATACATAATTCTGAAGCGTCTTCTTTTGATTTCTTTCCCTTAGTGCCTCTGTGGCTGTAGTGAACTTTTACTCAGACTGTTTTCTCCAAGGGCAGCTTATAGAGAGCTGTCGTCATGAGTAAAGCTCAGCTTTTCTGAGCAGAAGGAAGTACGAGGCCATCGCATTCTGACCAATGTTATTTTCCTCTTCAGGAGAGCACCCAGAAGTTGGTGAGCTAACCGTTTCCGACATTACTCCTGAAAGCTTCAACCTTTCTTGGACAACCACCAGTGGGGACTTCGACGTCTTTACTATTGAAATTATTGATTCTAACAGGTTGCTGGAGCCCATGGAATTCAACATCTCAGGCAACTCAAGAACTGCTCATATCTCAGGGCTTTCTCCCAGCACTGATTTCATTGTCTACCTCTATGGGATCACTCATGATTTCCGCACTCAGGCGATAAGTACTGCAGCTACCACAGGTATATAAACCTACCTCAATGCTAACTCTCCTTTCTTCTAACTCTTCCTTACAGGTTGTACCCCTTTCTCTGCCCTCTGCTACCCCATCGATCTACCCATTGCCAAATCCTCTACCTCATTCCTTGACAACTCCCAAGGAAGAGCTGCTGGAGACATTTGGACCTGTGAATGTTAATCTACCATCCCATCCAGCAGTCAGTCAATCACAATATGATGCAACTTCATTCACATAGCAATGCATTTTCTCTTTACTCAAAACATCAGGATAGGAGTAACCTGTCACACAAATGAGAAACATAGTAAATATCCCAAAAATGAAGCAGGAGATGATGTATTACATTAGGCTTGCAGCATCTGTTACTCTGCATAAAGGAAGCCCTGTTTGTCTTCAATAAGCAGATCTCTAGATACCATTTTAAGCCTGCTTTATAGGTTTCAGGCACATTTTAGTCTGTAACAGTAGATGCCTACAAGGCCAATGCATTGCTTTAATTTGACTGCAGAGTTCAGTTTAAATTGGATGAGAGATTGAAAGAGTGCATTTAACTTGATGAGGGTAAGTGAAATAAGTAGGTATGTAACTGTTGGCACGTTGCACATCCCAAGGTTTTATGACTGGCAGTTTTTTTCCAGGGCAGGCTCTTGAAGAAAGGGAAGTCAAATGTCAAATGTGTGCTGGCTTATTATAGGGTAAGTGGAAGGAGAGGACTAGTTTACAGAAGCAGAACCACATTTTCAAAGCAGGCAGACACTAGCTCGTGTCATGATAATTTAATATCTCTACCAAATTTTGCCTATTGACAAGATCTTAGGAAAAGCTGCCATAGCAATTTATCTTAGTAATAGATTAGCCTGACAATAGATTGTACAGTTAATACAAATTCTAACTTTTTAAGGATTACAAGGAATATATCTAATTTTACTAAAGTAAGCTTAAAAAAGGAAGAACTATGACCCACAATTGCTCTTGAACTTTCTAACATCAGAGATATTAAGCATAATATCATATATCAGTGATCAGTTCAGTAATACAGGGTTACTTTTCTTGTGTCAGTAGGTTGTGAATATCCTCACTGAATTACAGGTAACACGGGCAGGGTGACTATAGGGATCCTGACATGAAAAACATTGAGAAATACAAGGCTAGATATTCTTTATGACCTGTGCTTCATGTAAAATTCAAACTTTTATTTTATTGCTTTGGGCTTTAATAATCGCAGCACATTTCCATTTGTTTTTCTTCCCATAGTAGAGGAACCTCTTCTTAGCAAACTCACTGTATCAAATGCTACCTCAGACAGCGTGTCGCTCACGTGGGAAGCACAGGACAATGCCTTTGATCATTTTATTCTAGAAGTCAGAAACTCTGACTTCCCTTTGGACTCCCTGGTTCACACAGTGCCGGGGGCCTCCCGAAGCTATGTAATCACCAACCTCAGAGGTGCCACTAATTACACTGTTCAACTCCATGGTTTAATTGATGGGCAAGGTGGTCAGACCTTGACAGCATTGGCAACCACAGGTATTTCGCTTTTCACCTTCAAGGTTTGATTTTTTTTCTCTTATTTCCTTTCTGTCCACCGAACTGCTCTAAAACGTGTCTCCAACTCATCATTCCTTTGGTAAATAATCGGAAGGTTGCTGTGAGGGAAGACTGAAATAAGCTGAGTCTTAGAAAAAGCGGAAAAAGCGAGATGTGAGACAATGG
This sequence comes from Tinamus guttatus, assembly GCF_000705375.1. The sequence goes on from NW_010587890.1 coordinate 97,867, forward strand.
AAAAGGCTGAAAAAGTGACCCCAGCATTAAGGCAGCCAGTGGTAAACCATGATTGGTTTCCTTTATATATGCACTTATCTGCAAGTTCTGTGTATATATAATCGGCTTGCTCCAGTTGGTTGTTTTTTACAGATTACCTTTGCATTTGATCTAGAATAATCTTCTTGTTCATCCCATCCTCACTTGCTCTTTTCCTGGTGGGAGGGCTTTCATGTCTTTGTCAGATCAGACTGGCATCTGCATGCCATTTTGTTTCTTTGTTTGGAAAGGTAAAATGTCTTCCAAAACATTTGACTCCCTTATTGGAGTTTCAGGCAGCATGTTACATGTCCAACCAAAACTGCATGGAGTGGTCCAGCCACCTTGTGTTGTTCCAACATCCTTCTCTGCCTGGCTTTTTTTTTTTTTTTTTTTTTTTGCATTTCCATCAAAGAGCTGGGCTCAAAAAAGAAGTCCACCCTTTCTTCATGTCTAGCCCACTGCTCTGTCACTTGCATTGAGACTTTTGAGTACTAAAGGATAATGGTGGTTTTACTGGATGCCAGAGCTTTTCCCATGTTGATAGTGTTCTGGGATAATAGGAGCTCACTGTGACTTGCCTGAAGAGATGATTTCAACTTCTGTTGCATGTGGGATTCTCTGGAATGCAGATATCATGATGTGAACCTGCTTGACTGGATGCAAGCAGCATGTAAAGGAATGTGGCCATTGCTGATGTGGCCATCTGGGTTAGATTGGAAAATATCCATTTGTTCTCTTTGACCTGCATGCCGGGCTGATGGATCCATGCTCAGTTTCACTGGGTTCTTCCCCCATGCTTGTTTGCATTGTGAGTATTTTCTGACCTCCTACCCTGTCTTCAGAAGTATCGTTCCTAAATGATGTTATCTTCCCTGTCTGCCATGGTGGCTTTGCTGGTCACCAGTTGACAGCAGGACAGCAGATCTTGCATGTGTCCTTAACTGGGGCCACTTGGAAGCGCTTGTTCCTCGATTTTTATGGAGAAAAAGGTGAAATATTTCTTAAAAGTCTTGCGATGAGGGATGGGGAGCAAAAGTTGGAACATTTTGCAGCAGTTATGAAGAGGTTTTCATTCTTTCATTGCTCTCTTCGTCAATGAGATATATCTTGCTTACTTTTCTTCCAGCATGAATCACATATGTAATTACTTTCCTGTATCTTGCTGGCTGCATTTCCACAGATGTTCTGGTTTATATCCAGTTGGCAAGAGAAAAAATAGAGAATCAACCCTGGGGGCAGACACAGGGTTCTGTGACCACCTGATGACAGGGTCACGCTCCTGCTGTCTCTCTGCTCTAGTGAATCTCTAACAATTTTATGCTAAATGAAATGACTTTCAACCAGGAAGGATGAAGAGCTCTCCACCTGCTACAGCTGGAAAGTCAGGCTTTCCTCCTGACAGTGGAGAGATGTGGTTTTATATTTCCTCTAGAAGAATAGGAAAGCCTTTGCTTCCTGAAGGAGAGTCCTGACCATTGAATTGCCAGAGAGAAGGAGACCAGCAGCCATCTCCTTTTGCTCAGAAAGGAAAACTACTGTGTTGAGTTTTTTGCTCTGTCCTCTAGATATTGTCTATTGGTGCCTAATCAGAGGACCTGCGTGCGCAGGGGGGTTGGACTAGATGATCTCTAGAGGTCCCTTCCAACCTTAACAATTCCATGATTCTATGAGGAATAGCTTATTCACAGAGCCCAGGGAGGTTTTGGCCCAACATTGGTGCTGATGTAATCAGTGCTAGGGCTGAAACCTCGAATAAACTGCAGGATCCAAAAATATGAGTATCCACAGCTATAAGCAACAGATTTTAAGGGTGTACATTTTTGATATCTTGCCTGAATCATGCTTTATCTTACTCGCTGTGGATGTGAGTATCCCTGTCAGCTTTTCAATGCTGAGTAACTACAGTTTCCATTATTTTACCCTGGGGCTGTATGCTGTTAGTGCTTCTGTAAATCAGGTCTACATTTTGTTAGGAAAAGTGAGTTTATCTAGGAAAATTGAATGAGAAAAATAAATCAAAAGTCAGCACTGATTTCGCTAGCTTCTTTCTAAAACCTTGCAAATAGTGGTTGCAATGTTCCATTCTTTCCCTGCAAAGCAAGGCTAAAATGCGTGTACAAACATAGCTTAAGCAGCTCTAATTCCTCACTGCTCATTCACCCTGCAGCCCCTGAGTAATGCTGTCTTTTCACCTGTGTTCCTCTCTCCTTCAGAGGCTGAGCCACAGCTGGGCACGCTCACACTCACAAACGTTACTCCCGACAGCTTCAACCTCTCGTGGACCACAAGAGATGGGCCTTTTGCCAAGTTTGTTATACATGTTAGAGATTCCTATGCAGCACACGAACCCCAGGAGCTCACAGTGTCGGGAGGTGCTCGCAGCGCTCACATCTCAGGCCTGCTAGATTACACTGGCTATGACATTAACATTAAGGGCACCACCGATGCAGGTGTTCACACAGAGCCCCTCACTGCTTTTGTCATGACAGGTACCTGCTTACAGGTTTGCATTCTGTTTATTGGTTTACAAAAATATATATTCCAGCATGGATGAGAGTCTTTCTATAACACTGAATATCTTTTCCAGCAATAGTGTTTTCATTTACCACCTTCCTCTGAGGATGGATCAGATAGTCATGTTGACCCTTAAAGAACTGTCCAGGATGAGCTCTAATTTCAAATAACTTAAGAGACCTCCTGAGTCTTTTTCCCACATGTAATAATCTTTTTTTAACTCCTGTTTACCTTAAAGAAACGATTGCATTTTGCACTTGCTTCTCTGATGACTTGTAGTTAGAAGTGACATAGTGTTTTCTTTGAACTCCCGTTCTTTTGCTCCATCAGAGCGTTGGTGCTTCCTTTTGAAAACTGCAACATGGAAATTGGTGTTTTAAAAGAAAGTTTCTCACTGTTAGGGAAACATGTGGCACTCTGTACACAGCAATAAGATCTGCAGTAGTTCCTATAAACTCTCTGGGTTTAGAGTGTTGGTGTCACTCAACACCTATCTTATAAAGTAGTTTCAGTATTTGGGACTCATTATTTGTTTAGCCATCCACACAGATACCAGACTGAAACATGGATGTTTGGAAATGCTTCATTAGAAGCAAGTAAGCAAGTTGCATAAATAGATCCAAATTAATAAAATTCTAAAAACATCCTCAATGTGTATACCACAAAATGTAAAGACTTTTAAAACTTCAGGACAGATATTTTTACACCAATTTGTAGCAAAACATTAATTTGAGCAACTATGAAACATCAAAACCAAACTCAAAACCTTTTCCCAGCTGAAGTACTGGATTTAACCAACTGGTACTTTCTTAAGTGAGTGGAATTTGAGTAATTGCCAGATGTGGGACTAGAAGGCCAGACTTGTCAAAAGATTAGAGAAATACTGGCAGTGGCTGGGGCCCAAGGCTTAGGAGAGCCTGTTGATTTCCATATTTGTCCTATCAGATTTTGAAAGAACATAAACGCTGAGAAAAATATCTTCTGAAATTGGGCCTCGTTTTCAGGGCTATGGTGAGAAAGTTTTGTGAGGCTAGTCCTCAGCCTCTAAACTTTGACACATATCAGATTTATGTGAAAAAAAATACTTCCCTGGAATTTCTTTAAGTTGTCAACATGTCATATCAGCAGCTGTCTATGAAGCTTTTGGGGCAGATGATTCCGCTCTCCTTCAATCATTAGCCCCTGTCGTTAGCTGGTGCAAGCCCTTGCTTCTCTCCAATCTCCTTAAATCAATGTTGAAAATATTTAGCACTTGCACTGGTTATGACCCTGCATGATTAATACCCTGCTTCTGGCTCTCCTACTGGCATCAATGACCCTCCACCACTGGAAGGAAATGCTGGAGATACTCATGTGAAGTAGAGAGATAAAGAATGCAAAATACAAGAATTGTGAATGCCAAAGTTGAGGCTTGTCCCTTAAGCATCAATGGCGGAGACAAGTGGAAGGAAATTACTGCTTCATGCATTACATCTCTAAAAGGGCTTCTATTACAACTTTAATGGTGTGCATATACATATATATGCATATATATATATATAGCTTATTTATAGTTCATGTGTAACAGAAGAAATGTGCTTATATGGTGAGGTTTCAAGGAGTTTCAAAGGAGCCTGTGAGATGAGGTGCTGAGACAGCCTTGATGAATACGAAGAATTAAGCAGCTAACTTCTGGAGGCTCCATTGAAAACCCTTGTCTTCTAGACCTGGCTAAGCATTTGCATAAAATCTGTATTTTTGGGGAAAAAATGTGATTGATGTTTGTTGGAATCTGTGATACTTTCTAATTTGCAATGTTTTTCACATCTTTTTTTGTGTATTTTTGCACCTTCCCTTCCTTTAGAGGCCATGCCCCCACTGGAAAACCTAACTGTCTCTGATATTAACCCTTACGGGTTCACAGTGTCGTGGATGGCATCGGAGAATGCCTTTGACAACTTTCTAGTAGTCGTGGTGGATTCTGGCAAGCTGCTGGACCCACAGGAGTTCCTCCTCACAGGAGCCCAGCGGCAACTGAAGCTTAAAGGCCTTATTACTGGCATTGGCTATGAGGTTATGCTTTATGGTTTTGCCAAGGGGCACCAAACAAAGCCCCTAAGCACTATCGCTCTTACAGGTATTTTAATGCAAACAAATTGTTCTCCTCCGCCCTTTTTCTCTTGCTTTTCCTCTCACTTCTTGGAAGATGTTTCATGCAACCCATTTGCAAAACAAACGTTGGCTTTTGCATCCTTTTTTGCATCGTGGCTACACATAACTCCTAGTGACTGATAGATTCACCAATGAAATTCCATTCCTTTTTACTTGGCATTTCACTTTTGGCTCTAAGAAGGAGCTGGTAGGGAAGCATGTCAGGTGGACTGAGTGGTGAAAGTTTTTGCTCTGGTCATGCAGATAATTCTAACTGGAGTCTTTAACCAAAAAATGGCTGCAAGCAGGAGCTTATCTTGTTAGAAGTTGTTGAGCACCTCAGTAGTCTCCAACTTGCCAAGCATCTGAATCATTCAAGAGGAAAGTCACACTGGCTTTCCTCCTCTCTTTCATTCTCTGTGTGGATTCCACCTCCAGACTATCAGTTGTGATCATTGTCGCCCATAAGGTTGGCATCTCTCTCCGTAAAACCTCAGCTCACGTTCTCAAACTCATCATAGCTGTTGTTTTCCAGCTGCATTTGAGCTTTCTTGGAAAATCATTGCAGACGGATTCCATAGCCCATACACATCCAAGCTCATCTGCATGTTGCTGTCTATGCACTGGTAAAGCTAAGGCTTACCTGGTTGGAGATTGGTGAGAAAGTAAATGGGAATGTCTTCCCGTAGAAGAAAAAAGTGCACTGAAGATACAAAAAAAAAAAAAAAAAAAAACACTCCAGTAAAACATTTGTAGGTATGATGCTTGACCATACTGAGTTAAAGATATTTCAGAGTTGCTTAGTATGTTAGAACTCCTGGGATCCTCAAGTGGCTTCTTTCACTTTGTATTTAAGTGTGCAGTTTAAGGAATATGGATTTTCATTACACCTTGTTGTTGCTTCAGTATTTATTTATTATAGAAGTGAAGGATTTGTCTGATCAGAAACATTACAGAGGCAAGAACTGCATGGAAAAGGGGTTTTGCATGAAGGAAAGGACTCTTTCCAGTGGCTTCTGTGTTATACTCCTAACAGAGGGAAATCTGACAAAATTATAGGCATGGCTGCAGATCTGTAACAAGAGCTCGTTCTTATTATATGTGAAGGTTTCACACATGCTGGGTAGCTCAGTGAAAGCAAGGGACAAATGCACATCAAACTTACTATGAGCATGTTTAATTTTGCATGGCAGAGGCAAATGGTGTATGTCTATATACTGGATTTGCTATGAAATAATGAATTTTGAGCGGGCCCACACACACTATCATATTTCTTCTTCATAATGTGTGTAATGCTAATATACTTTTTTTTTTTTTTTTAATAGCAGGCAGATTCTTTCCCTTTATTTGAACTGTGGTTGGATTCTTGCAGTGTGATCTATCCAGACCTCAGGACAGTCAATAATGAACTGGTTAAAAAAGTCATCTTTTTTTTTTTTTTCCTCCTGCTATCTTCTTTTTTAGAAGCAGAACCGGAAGTCGACAACCTTCTGGTTTCAGATGCTACCCCAGAGAGCTTCCGTCTGTCGTGGACTGCTGATGATGGGGTTTTCGACAGTTTTGTTCTAAAAATCAGGGATACCAAAAGGAGATCTGATCCACTGGAAGTAATAGTACCAGGCCATGAGCGCACCCATGATATATCGGGGCTGAAAGAGGGTACTGAGTATGAAATAGAGCTCCATGGAGTTAGCAGTGGACGACGTTCCCAACCCATAAATGCAATTGCAACCACAGGTATTGTCTTCACAGTAACAAAAGCAGAACATGTTCATCCCTGTTTCTTTTAACATTTTTGTTTTTTTCTAGATGGTTTGAGCTGTTACTGTCGTGTTCAGACTGTTTTCTCCATGGCCTTCATCCAAGTTTCTGTTCTGTGCAGTGTCCAGATTTATAATCAACCATCTCTGATTTCTTACCTTCATCATTACCTATTTAATATGGCTTATTTATTTACTCCCATGATCTGCAAGTAGGCAGCACAATCTAGAAACTAAAGCATTGAATTTAGAAGCCAAGAAATATCTTGTGTCTGTATTAGATTTTATCAGTGGTTTCCTGGGGCTAATTACATATCCCCACTTCACATCAATTTACTTCCCTGGAAAAGAGGGATAATGAAATGAATTTACAAGAGGTATTGGCAGGTTTGATGAGCCGTAGGACTGAGCATCATTAACTCAGTTTGATTTTACTAGGAGTAACAGCTGCTCAATAATTCAAGTGAACTTGAATCTCTTGCAAAATTAAATATTTGGTGCCAAAGTGCTTTGAAAACCTCCAGAAGTCACTATATTTATCCGTTCATTTATGTCAAGTATCCTGAAGTGAATTAGCTTAGTGAATTATCCAGATAAAATCTCTAGAAGAGAAGAAGCAGATACAAGTACCAGTTACTGCTGTTTTTTTAAAGATACCGAAGCCTTGATCCTCAGTTACAGTATACTGATTCCACCAAGCTGGAGCTCTTGCCTTTTGTCTCACACTGACAAAGAAAACTTCTAAATGGAAATGCAAAGGTCTGGGGTTTGAACTTAGCCTAAAATTTCATGTGTTTCTGAAAAATCTCCACCACGACAAAGCCTCATTTTCATAGTCTCAGTGAGAAGGAGAAATTGGTTTGCTGGTTGTAGCTGGATGTATGTTCTTTCTTATATTATTTTCCTATGAACTTATCAAGTAAAAAAATTCTTGAGTCCCAAGTTGAATTCCTCAGATTAATCAAAAGAAAAAAAGAAAATGATTCACAATTTGAAGCATTTCAGTTTGGCATTTTTGAATGAATCTTTTCTATTTTTTTCATAGTTGCATTTTGAAACTTATTTAAATCCTTTAAAGCGATTATTTTTAAAGCATCTGTGGAAAAAAAAAACATATAAAGCAAATGAACCTATGTGCTTTGACCCACTGTCTCTAAATTTTGAGCTTGCTGTTGATATAAAGCCTAACAATTTGAAGTCAACCTAAGTTAGGGAGGAGGGAGAAGAGCAGAAGAAGCCCAAGTTCAGTGTATGAGGGCCTCGGGTCTCCTCAGGGTTTATGGTGCCAGTTGTAAGCATGAAGAGACACATCTCTGACTGCCATTACCTCCCCTGAATAAACAGGGAGGAAATATATACTCTCACCAAGACTTTTACATGAACCAGAACATGTATCTGTCACAAGCCACCTTTCTCCACGCTCGTGAGGGTCGACTCATGATGGAAAGGGATGTTTGAAGTCAGCTGCACTTGTTAGCAGTGTGTACCCATTTTATCTACTCCCAGATTATTTATCGTAAACGTTTTCCTCATGACTACATTTTTGTTTAGCTCTTTCAGAGAGATTCAGGAGCATGTCAGATGCTGAAGGCTGTAGCCTAAAGGATGTTTGTCAGCTGTAAGCAAGCTATGAATAGGAGAGCTGGATTCACAAAACGCAGCTATTTCACTAAGACCACAGATTGCTACATATAGCTGGGGCCACCAAGACATCTAACTAGACCCTGATTCAGTAGATATTAGACAAATATATGCATTTATATACATATATGTCTGGCACCTCCAGTTTGATTGCAAAGAAACATCAACTGAAGTGGGTGACTCCCTGCTCTCTGCAGTTTGTCCTTTTGGCCCCAAAAAATCTGCTGCGAGAGAAAACATGATCCATAAAATCACGGTGGTTAGAGGTAGCCCTGTGCAGAGCTGCAGTGCTCCAGCAAGGAACCTGCTGCTCTCGGGGGAACATTTGACACCTCCTGGAAATTTGTTTCTGTAATGTTTGCCAAGATGCAGTTCAGCCCTGAGCAGAAGACCACAGCTTGGCTGTGTGCTGCTTTATATCCTAGGGAAGAAAGCTGCTGCTACTGTTTTCTTCTAAATGTGTTTTGCTGTGCTCTGCTGGTATTTTTCATCTGAGAGGATCCCAAAACACTTCACATGCTATTCGTATACGATAAATGGAGCCTGTTGTTTCTCTTTGCTCAGGGGAAAAGAGCCAGTGCAAGTCTTGCAGTTTGTTAGTGATGAAAAACAATGTTTGAGCCCAAAAGAGTAATAGCAGCTCCCCAGGTACCATGGATGTTTTAACAAACTCACAGCTTAGGGAGATCTTCCATTGCTCAAACAGCTTATTGGTCATAATGCTGGAGAATAATGCAAATCATCTTTATCTGCCCACCAGCTGCATGTAATTTCTTTTCCTTTTTTTTATTTTTTTTTATTTTTAATGAATGACAAGATGGAAAAACTTTGCCTGTTTTTTATGCCTGCTGAATCTTGGCTTTCAGGTAGCTGAAGAAGATTGTTGCAGTTGCTCCTTTTTTGTTTTCCTGTGCTCAAGGGAACAGCTCTGTTACATCTCCATCACTTTTCCAGGACTGATGCTTCCTGTGGTGGTCCTTGTGCTGTTTGCTCTCTGAAATGCAACCACGGTTGGGATAGCTGGGGCTGTGGGACTTGCTCTTACCTGGCTCTGTTTGCCAGCTCACCTCGAGGCTCCCGTGACCATAGTCTGCTTCTCAGCAGTGCTCCTGCAGCAGAACACAAGCCCAAAGCGTGTGCCCGCAGACCTGGCTATCACAGAATCCAAGCAGGGGGACTGGGAACTTTGGTTTCTGTGCAAGGCAGAAAGGGTCGTGTCCAGGAAAGCCCTGAGTAAGCTACCCACAGCCTTTTTTGCTAAGGACACCTACGTTGTAATAGGAAATCAGTGCACTTTTCATTCCTCTTTCTTGCCTGGTATTCTGTATTCTCTCCTGTTTCCCCCAGACCATAGCTGACTCAGTATCAGCTCTGAGGGCTGTGTAGTTTTACTAATCTCACCTTGTTTTCTTCCTTCTCTTTAAATTTTTTTTTCTTTCTTTCTTTGGCTTTTCCCTATAAGCGAATCCCACAGAGCCAGCATATCTAGCAAGCTCCAGAGAAGTAATTTATGTTTCTCTTGAGAGCTTGGTTATTTTTCTTTCCTTGCCTTCCAGCCATTTTAGTGCATTGCTGCTGGAGCTTTGGGGGGCACATGGAACAAACAGCCCTCTTAAGCTCCTTCCTCACAGACACGTTCTTTCCAAGCTATTTCAAGCACAGTCATTTATTTTCTCCTCTTGCCCCCCTTCTCCTGCCCACTGCCTGTTCCACCTCTTTTGATGTGGCTAATGTTTAATATCTGTCACCATTGTGCTAATGGCCTTCTCTCTGTGGGCTGTTTATTTTGTTTTTAACATGTCAGGGTTGTTTTGCTTACAGTCAAAAAGGCAGATTGGAAGTGAGATGCTAAATATAAACTTCCAAGTAGCAGGTCTCCTTACCATGTCCTTCCAGAAGCCCTTTCCATGCTCATTTTTATGTTGCTTAATTAGGTCTTTGACTGAAAAGTTATTCAGACTGTAGTAGATGTTGGTTTGTGTCTTCAGTTTAGGTTGTTTTGACAAGCAGGCCTCTCTTTTCTATGCAGGTGTCCAAGGCAGTTGTTGAAGGGGAGATATATCTGGTTCTAATCAGTGCAGCTGCAGCACCCTACCTGTGTTGGAAGGGTTGAGGTGTTTGGGGCAGTATGTGTGCCTATGTGTTTTTTAAAAAATCCAGTATCCTAAGCTCCTTTGTAAGTCATCATAAATCACACCAGTAGTGTAGAAAGGACTGCATTCTCTGCCCGTTCTAGCAGCATCATGTTGCTCTGAAATGAGCAGGCAATCCAGCTAAACTGGACTTAGGCAGAAAGGCAAAACAACAGGATCATAACTGTGCATTTTTCCCTGCATCATTGCATTGGACAGAATATTGACAGCACCAGCTCTTGGCACAGAAGACTAAGACAAATCACTCTTTCAGCAAGAAGAATTGATAAATTATTTACCTTTTCCTTTCTGTGTGTTGTCTTTGTGCTCTTTTCTTCACTGGCAGTTGTTGGATCTCCCAAGGGAATTTCTTTCACGGACATCACAGAAAACTCAGCTACAATCAGTTGGACACCACCACGTTCCCGTGTGGATAACTTCCGGATTTCCTACGTCCCTGTGTCAGGAGGTGAGTAAGCACAGCAAAGGAGAGGATGAAGATGGGTGGAGGGGACCAGCAGAAAAGATAAGCCCTGCTCATGTCAGTGCATAGCAGTCTTCTGTAGATCATCTCTCATGTGTTCCAACTGTTAGTCAGGAATACTGGTGAGCATACATGGTCCCCATGGCCAGCCTCTGTGTAAATGTAATGTCCCATATCCCACGGAAAACATTTGCAAGAGAGCTTAGAGCTAAATGCTTCTATCGCTGTATGCCTAATCGTGGCCACGTTTACAAAAAACTCAGTTCCCACTGAGTCTCCTCAGTAAGGGTACATTTCCAAAATGCCTCATTCTTTTATAGGAACTTTATGAGCTAAGCGTATTTGAGAAGATGGCCCATGGAAATAGTAATCATGATCTATGGTTATGAAAGTTTTCCAAGGCAGTGGTTTTCCTTTGTGCTCCCCAGTGTTTCATTCCATGCATTGTATCTCTGCTTTAGTGTTCAACTTAAAAAATCTTCCTATAGCAAGTTTTTCACATAATTTATGGACATATCTGAATGCAAACACCTAAAATCACATAAACAACAAATACTGAAAACATCAGGAGCACAGAAGTGTTTTTTAATAAGACTGGTCAAGATAAGGGCCTCTACACAACACAGAATGTAAGCACACAAGCAACTTTAAGCACATTAGTAGTCACAAAATTCTAAAGAAAGGAATTTGCTTAAATGCGTTCCAGAATAAACTCAGAATTCAAAATAAATATATGTCCTCATCCACACATTAAGGACCTCTTGGAATACTCTTATCTACACTTAAGATGAGATGGATAAGAGAGAAACTCCTCATACTTAGCTTATCTTTCTCCAGCCTCTGTAAGAAACAAGGCAGATTTAAAGTAGCTTGTCCTTTTAGGTGTGTGAATTTTCTTATGGAGAGACCTGTGTTTTCAACTGTCTCATTTGTGAACTTCCAGTATTTTTGTGAACACAAATGTTCATTTATTTCTTACTTTGGACATTGATACCACCAGGAAAAAAATGCAAATCGATATCTTGGATTTAGGCTTCATGGCAGCAGTATGTTTTCCTGAGGTTGTCCCTCAACATTAGTGATTGTAATTAGGAAAAATCCAGCCACTTTTGCACAAGTTCATCCATGGTGGTCACAATAGGTTTCAGATTAAACACATCCTTAAAGCATTTACTGGAACATTATGTTATTAATCCCTTGGCATTCGGCTTCATCTTAGGTACTCCCAGCATTGTTACAGTTGATGGAAGCAAGACAAGGACCAAGCTGGTGAAATTAATCCCGGGTGTAGACTACACTGTTAGTATCATCTCTGTGAAAGGCTTTGAAGAAAGCGAACCCATCTCTGGAACACTGAAAACAGGTAATACATACAGTAGAAACAGTGATTTTCAAATGCACTGTTCGTGCCATATAAATGACTCAGGAACTGGAGATGAAGACCCAGTGAGATATCACTTTGGCTATCACTACGAACTGTAAGATTCTTTTTTGCCCACTTTCCCTTTCTGTGTTTGTCCCTCCTATCCCTTTCTGTCCCATTTTGAGGACCAGCTCAGTTTAGTTCGTTCCACTTTCTGGAGTGGACTCAAACCCTAGATCTCTCAGGTCCCAGACCAGTATCCTCAAGCACAAAAACATCCTCTCTCTCATACTTTCTTCAATATAGCTTTCAATATCCCAAAAGGAAATGGGTTCCACTCTACAGCTGTTAATCTTACCCTCTAATTTAACTGTTCTTTCTTGGGGACCAGCAAGTGTTTGGAGATGCAAGGAAGAAGACGAGTATTGGATAATAAGGTGAATTTTATAGCCCATTCTAGCTGTACTGGAGGCAGACATCTATCCCAATTTAGGGAAAGCATAAAACGAAGTGCAACATAGACTGCCACAAGAAAGAAAGGCACAGCATGTGGGGATTTTGGATGGTTACCTGGATGCTCAGTTGTTTTATTTTAAAACTTTCTAGGCAAGCTGTAGGTCAGAGTGGCTATTGGTTGCCATCAAATAAGTTCTTTTTCTCAAGCTCTGTCTCCTGAGTTCACTTCAAAGAGCAGTCCTGACTTGAGAGAGTTGAGGGAAATATGTCAGCTCTGGCAGAGCCCTTAAGAGTGAAGATATCAAGAGCAGATCTGAGGACAGAACTAGCTATATCTGTTCTCAGCATTTAATCTTTTCACGCACTGACCCCCCTTTTCAGCTGAGACAGCTGATGTTTTATGGGCTCTGACGTCTTTTCTGGAGAACTCCACTGTTCCAAAGGGGGATCATAAAAGCTGCATTAAGCAAAAATGTTTGCACATTTTGTATCATATCATTAAAGTAAAGCAGCAGAAACTGTTTGTCTAACTCCTTCAATCTGGTATTCTCTCTTTTTTTTTTTTCCAGCTCTGGACAGTCCATCAGGCCTTGTAGTGATGAACATCACAGACTCTGAGGCATTGGCGACCTGGCAGCCAGCAATTGCCGCCGTGGATAACTACGTTGTCTCCTATGTTTCTGAGGATGGTAAGGAGAGTTAGTGACGGGTCAGGGAGCTGTCAACATTGCAGCTTTTAAGAGGGATCCTCAGGAATGAGTTTAGCAGGGTGATTCCAGGAGGATGAGGTGGGAGTGAGGGGACAGCTGTTATTTGAAGGAGATTTTTTGTTGGAAGTATTTTGAAATATCATTGTTTTCTTTACAAGTTCATAATTCATACCTGATATTCGGGAAAAGAAAGGACAGTGTTATAATTCATATGAACACTAGAGAGTGCTAATACTTTTAGATAGAAGACTGCTGTTAATTCACATTCAGTGTAGGTGTAAACAAAGAAATTAGGTCTGTGCTTTCACTGCTATTTCATGCTTGCTCCCACCTGGTATAGAAATGATCACTGAGAATGGAGCTGAGCACAGTGACATGTCTGTCCTCCTGAACAGCAGCCGAGATTTGTCCTTTTCTTGTGTGTTTGCTTCTTAGAGCCAGAAGTTAATCAGATGGTGTCAGGAAACACTGTGGAGTATGATCTGAACGGGCTTCGACCTGCAACTGAGTATACACTGAAGGTCCATGCACTGAAGGACACACAGAGGAGTGAAACCCTTTCTACCAAGTTCACTACAGGTGCTGTTTCACACCTCACTCGGTGGTGAGGTGTCATCTTTTGTAGTCCCACCGGGTTTACGTTTTTCCAATACCATCAAGCTATCCAGCACATTGCACATTTTTAGCCCAAATTTGAGTTTTGCTAATCTTTGCACCATATTTTCCCCTGATAGAAGGCCATCTGTCTGGCCCAGAAAGCAGTATTTTGTCAACAGTTCTACAGCATTTCTCACATGAAGCAAGAACAGGAGCATTTGTTTGGTAGCTGTTCCATCCTGACAGCTTCTTCTAAATATCAGTGAAATGATGCACCATTCTCATTTTTCTGAGCATACACTGCTCATTTATGGACTGTCCTTGCCTCATTCAGGAACATTTACCAAAGAGTTAAGAACAGAACCAGGCAAATTCATTGCTATAGTTGTGATAGTGAATAGACACTGTAGCCAGAAAAAGTATATTATATGAAATTTTTTCCTGTTCAAAAGAGGATTCTTTGGAAACAAAAAATATCAGTTTCCTAAAAATATGATATGTCTTCTTGTGTGAAATAGTAAAAGGCACAGCTTTGTTTCAAAAGACATTTCAAAGCAACTGCTTATAAATTAAAGTGCCTAAAACAGGCTGATATTTTAAGTTACATAAATACATGCAGTTTAAAATCTCCAGTAATAAGATTATTTTTAAAACACAAAATGAATATAATGAATAAATTAGTGATTTTGGTTTTAGTCTCAAATCTCTGTAGAGCAAAAGTTTGCTTTCCTGGCTTGTTTTGTTATTTTAATAGTCTCTGTACTTCATGTTGAAGTGATTGTAACTGTTTTTTTTTTTTTTTTTTCTCCTTCAGGACTGGATGCTCCAAGAGATTTAAGTGCCACTGAGGTTCAGTCAGAAACAGCTGTGATAACCTGGAGGCCTCCGCGTGCTCCTGTCACTGACTATCTCCTCATCTATGAGTCCGTTGATGGCAAAGTCAAGGTATGGAGCTTGTATCCAAACCGGAGAGGCTGTGCCTCAAAACCGAGCAGTAGGGTTGCTTAGTACCCTCTGGCCATGGGACATAAACACACTCCTGAAACTGAACGTGGTAAAATACAAAGCACCTGTCTAGGTGCTGCCTTGAACATGAATGAATTTCAAACCTGCTTTATGCTTTCCCAAATCATATTCTGAAATAGAAGCCTAGTTGCAGCCTGAACTTTGAGAGTCCTCTCCCTCGATACAGAAAACCCGTATGTTCAAGGCATGTGAACACTTATGCTAAGTTGTCTTTAAGCGACATATCGTAAGTGTTATTACATTAAATATTCATTCCCAGATAGCTTTTCTCATAGTTCTTATGAAACTGAACATTATAAAAATCTTCAGGGAATAAAAGTGTTTTGTTAATAATTTAAATGGTAAAATACCATAAATGATATACAGAAAATTAATCTGCAAATGTAAAAATATGTAGCAGTTCCAGTTTTTATGATTTCACCGCTGAGATTTCTCTGTGTTATTTATTCCCCCTATAGGAAGTCATCCTAGGCCCTGAGACAACTTCCTACAGTCTGACAGAGCTGAGCCCATCTACTCAATACACGGTGAAACTTCAGGCGCTGAACAGATCCTTGAAGAGCAAAGTGATCCACACTATTTTCACTACAAGTAAGGACCTTAAAGTGTGTGAGCAGCTGAAATAATGTTTAAGTTACTTCCCTCAGGATGTCTCTGAGCTCTGCAATAAGCAGATGGAGATTTCACAGAATTTTTTTAAAATAATTGTCAGTAAGCACTTCATTCACTGGTAGTGTCAGTGCAGAAGTCTTCGAGCTCTCTGAGCTGTAGTTCCATCTGCTTCTCCCAGACTGACAGAATGAAATTTGTTTCTTCCTATCCATCTGTGTTCACCACCATAGTCATCCTCTGCTGAAACATTATGCCTTTCCCATGCAAAATGTTGAAGGAACACTACTTTTTAAAATTCAGACAGACATTTCAATTTGTTTATGTGTTGATGCATAGCAAGCTGTTAAAACAAATCAATATTTTAACTTGAAAGGAAGCAAACCACGTGTACAAAAAAAAAAAAAAAATCAGTTCAACAGTCCTCAGAGCAGAATTGAAGAATTTCTACTTTTTTTTTCTCCTCTTTGAGATCAGTTTTCACACTGCCACGCTGGCATGTTCATTCCAGCTCTAGCAGGAAAGACTCTCCAGCAAGCTGAATGCAATAATAATTTGGGTTCACTGAAGGTCACCTTACAGTTGACATAGCTGGCAGTCACTGATCTCACTGACACATTTTTGAAATGAAGGAAAGGAAAATAAAATGTTGCTTAATATTAACTGTGAAATGTTGCCTGTCGTTTGTCTCCCTTTTGACTGTTTCCAGTCTTTCAGACCCAGCAAGGCCTTCAAATTCATGCATACTTCCTCCAAGCACTTGCACTAACTTCAGCTCTAGGATTCTCAGAAATGCTAATCAAAGTCAGAAAACCCTAGGTCTGCTCACAGTTAGTTTTTGTTGTATAATACAGAGTGAACTCCAGCAACAGGAGATGATCATCAACCAGCAATAAAAGTTGAACCTGGGGCAGAAAGAAATACAAAGCAACATTTCCATGTAGTTTCAACTGTCATTTACAATTTTTTTTAAAAAAAACTAGTTTTATAACATATTTAGTATTATACGTCCAAGTACTTTGTATGAAAGGTCACAACTGTGACTTGAGCTTCTAGGCTCTGTACCTGGCTGTGTCATTGACCCAATATAGATTTTTATGTGACTCACCTAATTTCCACATGTTCTTTGCAATTGCTGATTTCTTAAGAACTGCTCCTTGTTTTCTTTTGTTTGCAGGTGGTCTTCTCTATCCTTATCCTAAAGATTGCTCCCAGGCTCTTCTGAATGGAGAAACTGCCTCTGGACTCTACACAATCTACCTGAACGGGGACAAGGCACAGCCTCTGCAAGTCTTCTGCGACATGGGCGAGGATGGGGGCGGATGGATTGTGAGTAATGGGTAGAGGGCCTGAATCAAGCCTTGCTGTCAACAGGCTGTACTGTGAAAAGTGGTCACAGAACAGGTCTTGGTCTCCTACAGCATCTTTCATAATACTCCACCAGCGTAGGGCTACTTTGTCTATAAATTTGGGAAATTTTGTCTTTTGTAGGACGCTTCTGTGCCTAGAAGCTAGGTTGCCAGCTCTTTTGGTAGTCAGAGGAAGGGAAGGTATCTCCAGAGCATGGATCATGTCAATGCTCTCAGCACTTAGGAAAACACAATTTGCTACCAAATAGCATGGATCTCTCTCTATTGGCTATAGAGGGACCTGAAATCATCTTAGAGGGACCTGAAATCATCTTAGATTAGATACACAGCTTCTAAACTAGCAAGTAAAGTGAAATGGAGGTGATCTGAACATACTCTGCTTGTAGGTGTTCCTGAGGCGCCAAAATGGAAAGGAAGATTTCTACAAGAACTGGAGGAATTATGTGGCTGGTTTTGGAGATCTTAAGGATGAATTCTGGATAGGTGAGTGGCAAGATTTTTTTTTTTTTAAGAACAACCAAAAATAAAACCCCCAAAATACTAGGAGCCATTTAGCAGCCTTTATTTAGACTTAGTTGGCAAAAGTAATTTTTAAAACTTCTTGTGGCAAGAAGATTGGACTAAGAAGACTAGGAAAAGCATGCTATGAGGAATATATTGATTATTGGATCCAATCCAGTCCCCTCTAGTTGTAGCTCATAAATATTATCTCTTCTTGGGTCAGTGAATGTACCAGTGTTCGCTGGTATTCAGTAAGAAAACACAGGATTACTTAAGAATCAAATGCAAACCTTACTAGTGTACTCCTAGGACACCCCCAAAAACATAAGCAAATGGCCCCAGAAAATGAAGTGAGGAAAACCTGCAAAAAGCAAATTTTCAAACCTTGCTCAACATTTCTTTCATGATCATGCATTGCACCTTTGATTATTTTTCCCAAAAGCTTAGATGATGCTGTGATTAGAAAGGTTGAGAATGTCTATGTGAATCTTTTAAAGTCTCTGCCAGCCCATTTTTGTATTTACATTACCCTACAGCTCAAAAAGCTCATTTACCTCAGCAAGGCTTATGCCGTGTTGTATCTATGCAGGCTGGTTATAGCCCTTTCATGGCATAACATAATAGAAGATAAACCTGGGGAGATAAATGGATCATTCATATATTTCTACAGGTCTGGAGAACCTCCACAGAATCACCGCTCAGGGCCAGTATGAGCTGCGTGTGGATCTGCGGGACAGAGGTGAGACAGCCTACGCTGTCTATGACAGGTTCAGCGTTGGAGATGCTAAGAGCCGCTACCGCCTAAGAGTAGATGGATACAGCGGCACAGCAGGTGAGCTGATATTCTTTTTTTTCTTCTGATTTACAGTTTCCTCCCATTTGTCTCAGAGTCACAATGTGTAAATGGGGCAGAGCTACCCACAGCAGGTACCTCTTTTGTGTCAGGCATTTGAAAATATGAACATATCAGTATCTTTTATGATCCCATTCTAAATCCTCCATTCGTTTAGGTGCCACTTTTTATGGCATGCTTATGACAGAATATAAAGCAGTGTATTAAACAGAGACATATCACATTTGGGCAAGGCTTGACTGTCATTTATGCAGCTAATAATAGCCTAGTGCACCCTCATCTCTGTCCGTGGGATATGCTATATCCCTACTATAACAAGATTTGTGATTTTGCTGAATAAATCATCTGCCTATTGTAATTATCCTGGGGCAGACCCTGCAGCTCTTATTGAGTCTTCTTTGGTGCTTCCGAGGAGTAGGACATAAATCCAGCTCCAGAGGACGTCTTAAAGGGAAATACTTTCATACTGCAAGGTGTATGAAAGAGAGCCCAGAAAGAGGCATTTCTGGAGTGTCCCCTCTCACCATCACACAAACTTTCTGTACAGCTAATAGGGGTGCAGACAGTTTTTTTCTAGAAAGTTCTAGGATGTATATCTGTTATAGGATTTAACCTGGGGACTACTACTGCTAGTAAGATCTCACCTGACTACTTCGTAGGTGCTCAGGGCTAAGTAAAAGGAGATGCTAAGCTATCAAATATGAGCTCAGCACAAGCTTCCCCATTACTCAAACTATAAATGGGCACCCAGTCATTGGGCTTGGGAAGTCAACAGTAGGAAGACATCTGTACTCTGTGTTAGTGGCTAATGAAGACAAGTAGCTTAACTGCATGGACCAACTAAGTGTGGAGATTCCTGTGGCCTCAACTCGCTCTTCGTGGAGGTCCCTTTGATGCTGCCATGTATACACTACCTTCTGTATGGAAGGCCAAAGTCCAGTTTTCAATAAAAACTGCAGAAATAGAGCTGCATGAGTGACCTTTTAATAACTTTGGGATTACAGACGACCTGGAAGAATGTTTTGAGTGTCTTCCAATGACAAAGACTGTGCACTTCCTTCTAAAGTAAAACAAGTCATTTTTTTTAAAATCTTAGGTGCACAACCAGACTTCACTGTTGGTGCATGCCACAGTCCAAATATTTTGTGCAGAATGGTTCCCTCCATATAATCTAAACCATGCAAACCATGACCTTGCCCTTTCTTTTGTCCCCCCAAACAGGTGACTCCATGACCTACCATAATGGAAGGTCCTTCTCCACCTTCGACAAAGACAATGATTCCGCCATCACCAACTGTGCTTTGTCATACAAGGGTGCATTCTGGTACAAGAATTGTCACCGAGTCAATCTAATGGGCAGATATGGTGACAACAGCCATAGTCAGGTGAGCTTGGTGTTTAAAGTCTTCCATAATACAATAGAAGAGTGTGAACTGCAATAATGAATCTATTGTTCATTCATTCATTCAGGTGGTTCAGGTAATCAGACATCAGAGCACCAATAAAACTCACTGTATTAGGCCAAAGGATAATATGGAAAATCATGGGCAGTTTCTCACTAAATGATAATTTCATGTCAGCTGAGCAAATATTGATGACTTTTTCCATATGTTTTAGCATGGCAATATCCCAAGTGCGCAGGGAAGAACTATCAACCATCCAACCATATGTTCCCACATGTGAAACAAAATGCTCTTTCTGCCATGTAGGCCGGACAAAGTGTTGCAGCTCTGGGGGACAGCATTGATCTGTCCCATATAGGCTGTGTGACCTAGACCTGTACTGTGTGACCTGTGCTTCCCAAAGGCCCTTTACTTTGCTGTGCTTCTGTTCCCTGTGGTAGAAAACTGAACCTGCAACCTGAAATGAGAGCAGTAAAGGCTGAAAACTGAGGGCGGGGGGTTGGACTAGATGATCTCTAGAGGTCCCTTCCAACCTTAACCATTCTGGGAGTCTGGGAGTCTGGGCAGGGGAATAGGCAACCTCTCATGCTTCATCTTTGCCTTTGCAGGGCGTTAACTGGTTCCACTGGAAGGGCCATGAGTACTCCATCCAGTTTGCAGAGATGAAGCTGAGACCCTCCAGCTTCCGAAATCTGGAAGGAAGACGAAAGCGAGCGTAAAGGCCCGGAGTGACAGAAGGGCTACAGGCAGGGCATGGGGGGGAGGGAGAGAGCAGGGATGAGGGGGAATCCTCTGGTATCACAGGGTGGTGGGGTGTGAGGAGCTGGTGACCTTACCAAAGCATCGACGATCCTTGACTTGGCCCGACAGAGGCTTCTGCAGTCCCATCAACGAGCCTTAAGCAGCCACCGCGTTTTCGGCAGAGCAGCTCCGGCTGCCCACGGCTAACATCCTTTACACCAAAGACAATGATCTCAAGGGTTGTATGTTGTTTTATTAATTTTTATTTTCTCAGAATGCCTCTGGGATGAAGTTCTTGCACAGTCTGACTATCTCTTGGGTGGCCCGGGGTAGGGGAGGGAGAACAGCTTGTACATTGGTAGTTTGTTTTAGAACCAGCCATACTTTATACACAGAAATGTGTATGATTAATTATCATTATTATTATTATTAGTTATAATTGAAATCCTTTGGTCATTGGAAAGCCTTTTATATATATATATCAAGTACCACAGAGAAGGATGGGGAGGGAAGGGGAAAGCAGTATGTTTTTAAACTTAAGCATAAAATTAATATTATTAATATAATGACAAAGTAATAATAATAATGATAATAATAATAATAAGCTAAGTTTTTGTGATTTTTAAGAGAACCATGCTTTCCAAAACACAGCAGGACAGTGTCTGATTGTAAGGTTTTTTTAAATAAAAGCACAATTACTTTTAAATAAATTTCTACCTTTTTATTCATGTTGAGTTTGTGCATGTCCAGGGTATATTCACGTACAAGGGAAGTTAATGAAAGGTTGAGAATGATCAGGCTGCTAAACACATACAGAAAACAGTTCCTTTTATCAGAGGTCAGTTGTGAGTATTCTGGAGGGTTTAACAATGAAAGGCCCATAGGATTTGATTTCCTTTAGAACATATTTCTTTTACTTTCTACCCAAAAGCTTCTTACATGTAATTTTTAAGTGTTACTGATCAACACTTGCTCCATCTAGGTGGAAATAACTAACACAGCAAACAAGGAATATGCAATCCGACATTGGGTATCAACCAACATATTGGCTCTGAATATGTGTGTAAATAAAGGGCTCTCTTTTTTTTATATAAATGAAATCTATGTGTAGTTCCTCTGTATTATATTTCAACTGAAGATAATAAAAGTTTTTTTTGTTTTAATCTGAGTCTCTCTACCCTACTTCAAGGTTGCACTTTGCAAACAGAGCAAATGTTTCTGCTCCCTCCTTGACCATCACTGCATTCTGGTTTGACAAGGAGAGGCTTTAGGGAGGATGCGACCAGCTCTGTGAATAAGACGTAAGTGGTAGCTGTTAGGTAAGGTTGGATATTGTTGATTTACAGTGAGTGGCTGTAAGGCACCAAAAAAAGTCAGTCTCAGCAACAGACTGGCAATAAAGTCAGTCTTGGTAAGTCCATTCAGAAACGCTCAGCATGGTGGTCATGGGTTTACAGATGGACTGGATGATCTTAAAGGTCTTTTCCAACCATAATGATTCTATGATTACCTGAAGTGGGATTCTAGTGCAGGTGCCTGTAACGTGTCTCTCTGAATTTTGTCTTCTGCGATTCAAAGACACGTCTGTGGCTCCATGGCCAGCAGATGGCACATGGAGTCTGCCCGGGACAGCAGCCAGGCTCTGCTTGGCAGCTCCTGGGTATCATACAAGTACGGGGCATCAGTCCAGTCACTGCTGTCATTCCCTGACGTCTCCCCGTTCGGTGGCGCTCAGAGCTTTGTGGCTGTCCCTGCTGTCTCTGCAGCGTGGCCTTCCTTAGGAGAGCTCATTGCGTAAAGTAAAGCCCTGTGGTCACAGATAGCAGTTTTGCCCAATGTGGTAAAAGGCTTTTTCTCATCGTGATAAAAGACTCCTGGCTTGCAGAAGCGGAAGCTACGTCACAGCAAAAAATGCTCGACAAAGAGGAAGTCCTGTTTACTTTCTCTGTGAATGCTATTTCACAGACTTTTAATTTCTTCATTCTTTTAATCCAAATGGAAGTTATATTAGTGAATATTGTTTGTTTTGCCCAGAGAACACAAGTGAACACAAGTGTCTTTTACCCCTCAGACCCTGGCAGAGGTCTGAGCTGCAGCACTACAATTAAACTCATGCTCTGTAATTAACAGTCCTCCTTTGGTGGTCATCAGAGCAAATGCAGCAGTGAAGAATCATGACACCTTCTTAAGATATTTTTCAAGGTATTAGGAAATAAGACTAAATAGTTCTGTATAACAGGAGGCCTGAACACCCTTGCTGTTTGTTTGCAAGTATTCAGAGAAAGCAGTGACATTTATAAAACAATTTCCTCATTGCTAGTAACATCACAAAGGTGCCTGCGTCTGGCTGTGATATCTGGCAGATCCAAACACAGGTGCTGGAGATGAGCTCAGACCTACCCTCGAAATGATGCTATCAGGCAGCACAGAAGAAAGAGATTGCTTCCTGCAATGACCCACAGGCAGCTGCCCTGCCTCTCTTACTAGTGAGAACAAAAGTGGCAAATTGTTATAGTAATACATGCCAGAAGTACCCGTCAGACCTGATACGAGCTTGACTTGGTACCAAGCATCAACACCATAGACTATTTTAAGTGGTATTTTTTCTCTCACCTCTTTTCCCTGATTGTAACGTGTGAAAATAGCTTAAACACACACTCAGGCTTGAAATTCATCCCAAAGCTGCCCAGGTTGTGCTGAGTTGCTGTCTGGCTGGTTTGCAAACTCAGAAAGCATAAACCACCTTAGTGTTGCAGTTAATACTTTCAAATCATGACATTAAGCAGTTTAGGAGCCTCCAGAAGTGGAAGGGTTTGAAAAACACATAGGCAGAAAAGCCCAGGCTCTCGAACGCATTGAAAGGAATATCATGGGAAGTGATTGGGATCTGTGTGGTGGGACTGCATCCGTATGGGAATGGAGTATTTCTGAGACATGTAAATCACCAATCTATTCCAGCGCAGCTGCACCTATCCTTCTTGATAGAGCCAATGTGCCTGCCAGACACCTGTGCCCTTCATTGCACTTCAGCCCTAGTAAGATCTCAAACGAGGTTTTTTTCATTCGCATGGGGCCCTCAAACCATGCAAAAGACATCTGGAAAGGTCAGTGTTGGGACTGACACTCCCATTCATGGCAACTGTTAATATATTAAACTTTTAGGGTTTTAGTGGGACTTGGGCTTCTAAATTCTGCTTTTTGTGTATCTAAGCATGAGTGTGCAGCTGTAATAACCTAGTGGCTAGAATGCTCCCGTGGATGTGAAAGATGCTTTTAATTCCTCCATCTGCCTGACTCCAGATGAACACCCTCTTAGGCTACCCCGCCTCTGGATGCAGCTGTCTTCTATACTGATCTATACAAAACTCTGCTTCCAAGGGGCCAGGACAAGGTGACACGAGCCCCAGAGCAGAGGCAGGAAGGCCCAGACAGATGGTGGCTGTTTGTTCCTGATTCCCTTCAGTTGGTCAGCAGCTACAGATGGACTGGAAGCCAAGAGCAGATTTGGAAAACATTCATATAATGCACTACCCATGCACTATCACAATACCACTGAATTAAGTGAAGAAAAATCATAAAAGGTATTTTATGGGAAGTGGGGGGGAAAAAAGTACCCTTCAGCAGCTTTACATCTTCAGGTAGGGATATCCCCTGTTCAGGACTTCCTTAGTATTTTCTTTGAAAAAAGTCTGCTCAGAAAACCTCCTGACTCTTGACTTTGTGTGCCTTGTTCTTGGGTATTTCCCTATCAGCCTCATCAGGTAAAGGCGTCTCAGGCTCAGGCACCGTAGCAGCAGTTTTGTGTGGGCACAACATATGTTTGGCCTGATAAGGTGGGTGGCTGCAAGGAAGTATCAGCTAGAAGTGTGCATGTAAGTGTTGTTCTTGGAAGGTTGTTAGCCTCACTGTAAAACAAAATCACAATCAGAACATCCATCTAGAGAACAACATGACCTCTCTGCGGTAAAGCAGCAGCAGCTGATTTAGGTGAGAGGTAAGGCAAGTTTTCAGAAAAACAAAACAAGATTTAACATTAGGAGAGCTTTGGCATTCTGTCTTGTTGTCAGTGCTTGCAGCCTGCCCTGCTCCTTGAGCAAGCCAAGAGCAGCAGCCCTGATAGTTGCAAGGTGCAGAGGTTTTTCCCTTGCTTAGCCCTAGAGGGAACGTCCCTGCAGTTGAGGGGGGGTTCTCCAGCTGGAGTTGTATCAGCTCATGTTCCTTTGGCAACAGGAATCAGACCTATTCTACTTTGCAATGAAAATGTCATCCGTGGTGGAGGCTGGAGTAGGAAGACCTAATCACTTGAAAGCATTGTAACAGGTCTAGCAGAAGTATGGTTTTGTGGAGGCAGTGGGAGTTGGAGAAGAAAGCCAGAAAGGAGAGGTTATCACACTTAGTTAAGCAAAGAAGCTGATATTCTACCGAAGTCTGCAATCTCTGTTTTTCTTTATCTTTTATCCCTTCCACTCCTACATTTAGATACATGTGCACTCAAAAACCCACCTCAGTTTTAGTCACTATCAAATTGTGGGAAACTCATGGTCTTGCTGAGATGCTATCTGAAGAGTTAGTCACTTGTGCCCTATTAGGTGGCACTTTGGATAAAGTTGTTTTTCTTTAGGGTAAAAGTCCCTCTTCAGCACTTCCAAAATTGCAGTGCTTGGGGCGGAGGGTTTCAAAGTGGCCTTGTAACTTAGGCTGCTCAGGCCACGTTGTTTACGGACAAGGTTTGGGTCCCCTCATTCAGCTTCTAGGAGGGCAGTTGAGGGGTCTGGGTCAAAACAGAAGCTACAGCTGCAGCTTGGAGCAGCGCAGGGAAAAGTGTCACCTCGTGTCCCTGCCGCTTGCTGTTTTGTCACCACCAAGGGCTCCATGACATCGTGTCTTGGCCTGACATTGGGCAGATATAGGAGGAGGAATGAAGTCAGCCAGACTGCTGAACTTACCAATACCACTGGCTCACCTCTCCATGAGGTACTTTCCTTGAATTAAATCGTTCAGCTTCCTGTGTTTTTACTGTAAATTATATGCTGCAAAGAGGAAAATAAGAAAGCGAGCAAAACTGACAGATAGATCAGGGAAAGCAAATGCACGAGGATGGTTTTGGTGCAGCCGATGCTTCCCTTCCACGGCACCTGTGTGACTCTGCTTGCCCAAGGCATCACCTTCCTTTCCAGCTGTTAAGAAGGGGTTAAAAAAACAGCAGCCAAGCTGCAGCTCTGGCTGCTGCTTAAAATGAAACTACTTTCAAGACTGAAAGTGCTGGTTTCCTCCCCACCCTTCCCCTGCCACTTTCCTTTATCTTTACCTACTGCCTTGCCCTCTGCTTCTGCACCCAGCAAGGAGAGGGGAATGAGGTGAAAAGGGCTGGTTCTTGCCCAAGGTGAAGAGATCAGCCTGGCCGTGTCTTGCAGGGTGGAGCTGAGATTTCTTTTTTAAAAAAATATATTAATTATTTTTTGCTACCTACAAAAAATAATTAAGAAAGGTACTTAGCTAAAAAAAAGTTATTTCCCCTGATCTGAGCTATTTCTAGTCCAATAGAGCCAAGAAGAGTAACTGACTAAAATAAACCCGGGTGGGGGAGAAATAATCCACTTGAGTTTTCCCAAGGAAATAATTTTAAAATATGAACTCAGATTCTCGAGCACTCAGTTTTAAGATATGCTTCAAGCATGACCTGTTCTGCCTCACAAAAACCAGACTAGCTAAGAACCAGGCACCCACCTGCAGTGTTGGCACAGCAACATCAGACTGAGTTGCTGAGGCTTTTCCTTTTCTTTTTTTAACAGAAAGTTGATCAGAACAAATGACAAAAGAGAAAGGTCTGGGCGAGGGGAGGCTCCAGGCAGCCCAGAAGCCAGTAGTCTGGCCCTTGTGTGTGAATATTGCATTGGACATGCTAGATGTATATGTGTGTGACGGGGTTTGTGTATAAAGATATATATATATATATGCACATATATACACACATGCATATAAAAAGTTTTAAATATATTTGTATTTATGCATGTATATGTGTGTATGTGTATATATATATATGTATGCAATGTGTGTATATATATATATATATAATATATACATATGTATAAGTATACATATAAAGTAAGGTTTTACTGAAGGAGTACCCTGATTTCACATTTATGGTTGCACCTGGGCAACTTGAACCTTTTGCTTTCCAAAGGCTTTCCAAGAGGTCACAGCACCAACCAGTGCTGCGGCCTCATCTCACTGAAACGGGTCCCAGATTGCGGGTGCCTCCGAACAAAATCTTATTTCTAAGCTCTACATCTTTCCAAAAAGATCCCTATGGCTGTGCAGCTGAGCAGTGACTTTTTAATGTGGCCCTGCATCCAGACTAAGGAGAGTCTGACGGAGAGAGGTGTTGGAGTTGCTGCATGCAGAGACTGCAACACGCACGTGTATGAGTGAACCTTGGGTGTGTGTGCACACTCACTCCTGTTAGTCTTATAACTACCATCACACCGTCACACTGCTGCAGCAAGGAGGATGGGAAACTCCCGTGGTAAAACCCCCAGTGCTGGAGATTGCAACAGTCACCTTAGGTGACATATCTCTGGTCACTGCAGAGTCCCCGTGCTGGTGGTGTGGGCACCTTAACCTCGTTTTCTTTCCTATCTGGTACTCACTCACTCGTGTGGACTGTTATCAGGTCCATGGGCAGTGCCTTGCCTGGGGACAGTTGCCCCTTGCTCACTTCCC
Organism: Tinamus guttatus; assembly: GCF_000705375.1. The sequence goes on from NW_010587890.1 coordinate 124,901, forward strand.
AGGCCGGGGAATGTCCTGCCAGACTGAGTGTATACAGAAATTATCCATGACTGTGTTTGCATTTGTCCAAAATCTATACCAGGATCTATACCAGGAACTACTTGTTCTACAAGCAGGTGTGCACATGACTCTGTGTGTTTGGCAGCATTGCAGTGCTGGGAGGCATTTAGCTGAGCATCACTGGTAGAAAGACCACAGAGTGTTGCCATCTTAGCAAAAAACCTCAGAATTTTTGTCTTGCAGAAACCACTGAGCTCCGATGCCCTGATACTGCAGCTCAGCACCAGCCCTAGCGAGCTGCTGGCGGCTGCTTGTGCCGGTCGAGTCTCAGCCCTCACAACTGCAAGAAGAAATTCCCAGTGTTTTCAAACAGTTGTTTTTTGACAGATCCTCCCTTGTGCTCCTCTGTTAGAGCTAGGTAAGAGCACATGGTTATCATGTCATAGCTTTTACTCTTGCTATATTGCATTTATGAGCATGGCTTCTCTAGCAATTAGTTCACTCATACTAATGTATATGGTTTAAAGTACATAAGAGGAAAAGAAGGTGGAAACTAAACAGGTATCTCTGTCTCTGATGGATTTGTCTGAAACCAGAGCTTGCTTTCAATGCCTCATATCTGAGCACATGAGAAACATGAATCAAAGAAAAGAACCAATCATGTACTTACTGTACTTTAATATTCCTAGCTGGAAAGTTTTGCTTCTCCCAGGAAAGGATATCACAGCCCATGCCTTTACAGATGTCTCCTTGCTATTATTTGGCAATTCTTGTGAGCCTTTCCATGAAGCACTTATTTGGGAGCTTTGCAACACATTCAGTTCTAGAGAAGACTCTTTTTCTTTTCCATGCTGGTGAACCGCTGAATAAACATGACCTGCTAATGTTCCATAGATGGACACCCAGGGATTTTTACAGTATTGGAAGCATTGAGACGCTTGGTGTATCTGAGGAAAGAGACATTTTCGTTTTGGTGAGAGGATTTAAAAGCAAGGACCTCCCAGCAGCTGCAGCTCAAAGGCAACAAAGTCAAAGGCTGATCCAGTAAATGGCCTGTCCAGCATGAGCATGTAGCAAGAAATCAAAATGTGGGTATGTTCAACTCCCTGCTGTTCTCTGCTGACCAGTTAGTGCCCAAATTCAAAATGAATAATTTGGTTTTACTTCCCTGTACACTTTATTACACTGTGGAGTTAGAGAAAAACAGAAAGGTTAAGCACAGCTGGCAAGCAACTTTGATTCTTACTGAGGACCAAACTGGTGGGATTTAGGCTTTCCTCAACCATGCCCTGTTGTCCGAAGAAACTGTCCATGGCAGCCATATGCTCACCAAGGAAGTCCGAACCTGTAGTGAGGACTTCCACACCCACCTCAACCATGAGATTTCCCAAGTGCTGGAGGCACAACACCATCTGGGCATCTGCTGAACACTTAAAATTTCTGGAAACAAAAGCACTTTGTTAAGTGACCATCTAGAGATTTAAAAATTTTCATTGAGAGTTTCATTTAATGTCAGTTTTAGTCCTGAGGGTAATATGTATGTTCAAACAGATGAGGAATGAGATTAAGCATGTTTATAAAGGGTATGTTCTATAATAGTCTGTGTGATTACTGCTTGGAAACTTTTATTTCAGACAACGGGTCATATAATGATTGTTCTTAAATCTTAACTTTTATTGGTGATCTGCATTTGGCTATAGATATATAGACATATCTATCTCAGAAAGATACCATCTCCCGCAAACAACACAGCAAGAAATATCCCATCAGCACTAACGATCTTCAGTGCATTCTGAGTTCACAGGAGTGTCTAAAAGTAAGACTCTCGTGTGGTTTTATATTTCAGCGCAAACACTTCATAGCAGGCTTCTGCTGTTATTAATGCTGTTATTAGCCATGCACTATGTCCTAGGAGTTCCCTCAGATGATGGACTCAAGGGGATGCACTGAACAAGCACGTAACGTCCTGGCTGGGCATTAGCCCTCTTCTCAGCACAGAACTTGCTGCAAGGGCCTTATCCGGAGTACACCAGCCTTTAGCATTTAGATGCTTGTCCGATGATAAATCAGCTGAACATCCAGGTTGTTGTGGCACTACCACGTGTCTTTGAAAAACTGCGTCTCCTTTCTGGGGAGGCAACAGCTCTTTTGGGTCAGCCCTGCTGAACAGGCCACAGGGATGAGCTCTGGCTTGAGGGTGTTCACAGGAGGAGGAGAGGGAGGTATCCGCTCTTGTCCTCCAGCTCAGCCCAGGACAAATCAGCACAGGAGCTGGTACCTTGCCTTATGTAATGGACAAGGCGAGAAAATAATAAAGGCAGGCAGGCTGTCAAAGAGGATTTTAGCAACCCATACTCACATAAATCTTCTGACCTAGTTTTTGAAAAGGCCTATATAAGGAAGAATATTCTCCACTGAGCAAGCAGCTAATAAGCAGTGCCAGCATTTAAGATTTTGGAGCGCATCAGTTCTGAGATTCAGCTATCTCTTCCTGGAAAAAAAAAAAAAGCACAGAAAGCAAACACTCTTCAAAGTAAATTCCCCCCAGCTCTAACACAAGTGCCACGTCTCTGGCATCGTGGCCCCAGAGTCATTACTCTCTCTTCTTCCCCATGGGTGAGATGCCAGGTGGACTATCCTGGGAAGAATTCCTGGCCGAAAGGTACCAAAACTCTCCAACATATTTTTCTGGAGTCACTACAGACATCCCTTGAACTATGTGTTTTTGCAGACATCCATGACTGCAGAGTCTTGGCATTGCCCTCTTTAATTTCCCTGTTGGAGTTTGCAGCTAGATGTGAAAGTGTTGACATACTTTAGCCTACAGAGAGAAAAAAAAAAGAAAAACCTTGTATGTTTGACAATGTGACCACAGTGTGAAGTTCCCTGCACCCTTAGGGCCTCCATTCCTGGGTGGCCAATGGGATAGGTTCAGCGATTTCCTTCCTTTAGAGACATATAGCTGCAGCTTAAGCCCTTGTAGTCCCAGTAGCATTGGAGGTATTCAGCACCTAAGAGCAAAGTTGATCAAGACAGACTTTGAAAAACAAGAAACCTAGAGATATTGTCCAGATCTCATCATTCTGGCCAGTTTTCATGTCTGACAGATCTTGTTTTACTGCTCATATTGGTTCTACCTGGGCATACAGCAATAAGCGCCATTGGTACTCTTTCTAATTTATCGAGTTGAAGGATAAATAGTCCCAGTAAGAGCCACAGAATTATTTTTCATGTCTTTCTCCTTTCAAGAGCTGCTTCATATGTTCTAAGAAAAGATGTCATAGTCTTTTAATGCTTCTTAGCCATGAATCAAAAAAGATATATATCCAAAATTACATGGAAGTGCCTTCCTCTATAAGAAGCCCATCTTACCTTTGTAGACTGCTGTATACAAATCTCAGATTAAAAGTCTGCTCCTCAAATGATGATGTTTTCAAGGCCATTGGAGAAAGTGAAAATTGGGAGGAGAGAGATGGCTTGGTTCATAAATAATCTAACATTATTGATTCACAAACTTCTTGCTTTCTCCTTAGAGGATCATTTATGGAAGAAGACTTCATATATTTTTGCTTGAATACCTAAAAAAAAAAAAAAGGCAGATATTGGCATTGTTGAGGGGCAGCCTGGTAGCTTGTATTTTATGTGGCATGGGGGTCACTATGAGGTAAAGGCTACTTACTACCATTCCTTTCTTCTTATATTAGATTTTTCTTCTGATACAGTATTTGCATGGAAAACACTTGCTATAGGAACCTCTAAAACACATCAAGTAGCCCTATATCAAACCTCCCAACTCCCTGGGGATTTCCACTTTATCTGGGTCAAAACGCAAGCACAGAGACAGTAAACATCTGGTTCAAGGGTATAGAGCAGAGCTGCAAGCATCACCTTTCTCTCTCGACCGCTATCACCACCGCTTTGGCCGCGCAAACGTCTCCTGTTGATCTCTGCTCCGCCTGCTCAAGGGCCGGGGATGAGGATGAGCGCAGCACTGGGGTGGAGGCTGCCTGGCACTGCCGTAGGATGCCATGATAGTAGTTCCCACTGCATATTCTCCCCTCTGTGAATTAAAAAGAAAAAAAGAAAAAGAAAAAGAAAAAAAAAGAAAAAGAAAAAGAAAAAGAAAAAGAAATGTAAAGCTTTTTTAAAACTAAAATAGTCAGCCCCAGGGAACATATGATGCAATCTCCCTCCTCCTTTTCTTTCAGACGTCTTATACAACATACATACGCTGCCTTGTGGGAGGACCTTTGAGAGGAATCTGCCACAGGTGCTTGTAAAAGCTAACCGCATTTTTCTTGCAGCTTCTTAACCACCTGCCTTGTCGATTTGTTGAACTTGCTCGGTACAGTGTGTACTGAACAGCTACACATAACCTCAAAGCAGCTTTGCTAAGACCAGGAGACTGGTTGACGGTGGCAGTGCTATGATTTTTTGCTCCTCTCTAATCTTTTATAACACCTACCTGTTTATTAAGTCCTTATAGCACTTAAGCTTACTTGTGGCTTTCTGTAAAATTGCAAAACAACAAATGTCCCCTGATTCTCAGGAAACTATACAAAACCACACTAGAAATTTGTCAGCTATTCTGAAACGCTTCTCACTCTGCCTGCTTCGGTAGGGATGAGGAGACTAAGAGAGACCAAAAGAAAAACTGACCTGATGCTGTGCCTGAAACTTCAATGAAAAGAAAGGTTAAAACCTGGTTCAGCTTTTTTTTATATAAAAAGGTAAATATCATTGCATTTTGTTTTTTCTCTATAAGTTTAGATACCTTGGGAATTCCTGCTCATGAATAAACCTGAAAGTGAAGATCTGAGACGAAAGAGAGACCAGCTTAGCTCCCTGTGCTGGGCAGTAGTAGGAAAAAGCCACGTTTCCCATCTGACCTTCTCGTGGGGCAGAGGACACGCACAGGTAGGCAGCAACGCCGCGCTCGGCACAGGCAGGGAGCCCTTCCTGATGCGATGCCTCCTCCTTCCAGACACCCACGGAGACAACGTCTTTTTCACGCCTCTCACTTTTACGCCTTTTGGTCCACATGGAATTCACAGCTGCCACCCCCTTTTCCCCCTTGGGCATTTTAGTGTCTGGGAGGCATCCTCTAACGAAATGTAGGCAGCATCTGAGTCAGTGGAGAGAAACAGACACTTCCAGGGAACAAATCATCTCATCCTGAAGCAGATAGATACATAAAAAAGTTAGACAAATCTTTCCTAAAAATGTCTCAGGTGGATTGTCACTGTATTCTGCCTGTTTCTTACACTTTTTTTCTGAGGTATCTTCTTCTTAATAATTATGGCTGAAGATGGCGTAATGGCCTTCATAGTCATCTGGTCTGACCCGCTGCATTGGCCAAAAACAGAGGCTGCTGAACTTGTCTGTATTCTGTTAGATGCCTCCTGGAAGCCTGTGTCTCCTACCTCCAGAATGGTTTCATTATACGTAGGGGTCACATCCCTCTATTGCCTGTTGCTGCTGTGGGGATGAAATGAAAATTACAGCTCTCTCCTTAGCCAATTAGTATTGAATTGATTGTTGATCTACTGCAGGGTCCAGGCCATAAGAAGTGTCTGAAGTTACCTAATAGATACTTATTTAGCAAAAGTGAATCCCAGAGAATGCATTTGAACATGCAGTTTTCAGGAAATGATTATCAGATATTGTCTCACTCTTTGGTTCTAATTATGGTATTCTATTCTGATTTGTGCCTGCTCTTTAAACACTAATTTATTGAAAGAAAAATCATGAGAATAATTTATTGGGAAAACATCGCACAATATGTGCTCTAAATCAGTCACAGAAGGAAGTTGTATTTAATACAGTCTGTGTTAGCATCCTACTCACCTAGCTACTGAATGAAGAATAGTGTCTCTATCAACAATACCTCTGTGAACCTAACTTATTTTTCTGCATTGTCTTCGAAAACCAAAACCTTTTTGATGTATCAAAGCAGTTCACTTCAGAACTACCTAAAAATGCTTAATCCTAACTTCAGTGTCTCAGCATTTCCAAAGGTTTTCAGCATTTGTGGTTTTTGTCTCCACCATTCAGCAAAATACAACCTAAATTCATGAACAGGCTTAGCCAGACTAGAAGTGCATTTTGCAATGATTCAATGACTCATTAAACCAATTTCTCCCAGCTCTAGAGCTGCAGCATCTCATGGAAGCCAGCTGTTTGCTCAATGATGACTATCAGAGGTGATTCCACAGTAGGAGTGTTTGAAAGCCTGGTTCGTGGGCTGCACAGCCGTCTAGAACTATCTTCTGTGGTAAGTTGAATACTTCTGGCACTTCCCCCCCTGCCGTCTTTCATTGGAGCTATCAAATTTGCAGTATAATCTTTACCAGGGATAAACTTGTCAGACTTTGTGTTCTCTCTCTGATCGGCTTGCACTTCGATTCTTGTGGCCGTGTGTGCCCTGTTTGTCCCTCTGCTTTCAGCTTGGTTGGTTTCACGTCCTGGAGCTGTGGGTCATGCCGAAGATTTACAGTTTGACATCATTAGTCTCTTGCTTTACTTACAGATATTTCTCCCTTGCGTGGAGAAGATGCCCTAAGTGTATTCAGAAAATCGTTCCCAAACCAGTATTACCCTGGCAAGACCTTGGGCCATCACTACAGAATGGCCTGCTGTTTTGCTGCTGGCTGGTGGGAAGAGCTGTTTGCTTTCCCTTCCTCCATCTCTCCAAGGCCTGTGGCAGGAGTCTATGAGAACTTGGCCTGAACCCCTTGACCTAGAGACCTAGGGAAGGCCAACCTGTACCTGTGCTTTTGCTGGTGTCATTTTGTGCTCTAGACCACGTGGGCTAGTGAGCCCATGGGCTTGATCCTTCAGTCACCCAGTCCCTCACTTATTTCTGCAGCTACTAATGTTTCTTGCAGCTCTTGCATTCCACTTATCTGTCTGGTAGTCCTTGACCCCTCCTCCAGTGTCTAGGTGTGTTCTGTCATCCAGGTGTTCTTAAACTGAGTTGTCTCTTTGGGAAGCAAAGTGTTCGATATTCGAACTGTAAAAAAATTCAGCAAGACAAAAAGGGAATTCTTCCTGAGTTACTAAATAAAAATGCTGATAACATTTGCTATCACTGGAGACCTGCTGGTCGCTCAGATACTTCAATGGGAGGTTGCTTTTGCGTTTAGGTTATAATTCTGCAATTTAATAGTAGCATATTCTGAGAAGAAAAAAAAAAGGAAGGGAAGAAAGATAGAAAAAAAGGAAGAAAAGAGATTTATAAAGCTGTCACAATGTAAAAATCCCTTTCACCATTAGTGTAGCAAGGAGAGTTCAAAGGGGTTATTTTTGTCCCATAATCATAGAATCATCCTAGAATCATTAAGGTTGGAAGGGACCTCTAGAGATCATCTAGTCCAACCCCCCTGCACACGCAGGGTCACCTAGAGCACGTGGGACGGGACTGCATCCAAGAGGGTTTTGAAGATCTCCAGAGAAGGAGACTCCACAGCCTCTCTGGGCAGCCTGTTCCAGTGCTCTGGCACCCTCACTGTTAAGAAATTTTTCCTTAAATTCCTGTGGAACTTCTGGTGTTTCCATTTGTGGCCATTTCCTCTAATTCTAATTTCAGACTGAATAAATACACCGAATAAATAAAACAGCATTATGTAAAATGCTACAAAACAAAACACCCAGTGGGAAAATAAATAAATAAATGTATATACATGTATAAATATATTTATATATATATTTTATATATATATTAATATATTTACATGTATAAATATATTTATTTTTATTTTTATTTTTATTTTTATATGTGTATATATATATATATATTTTCCATTGCAAAGTTTCTAGCCAGTTGTACTCCCTATCAGACTGGGAGTGAGAGCACTAGAGTCCAGGTTTAAGAGGTGACACAGACCTGCAGCATGATTGCCACCAGGTCACATCCTTCAGACTGCAGCTACGCTGATATTTAGGCTTGTCTTGTAGGTCACTGGAAAGCCCATATTGCACAGATACATTCGCAGTGAGTTCCCGATTACAGCTGTTAGTAGCTGTCTTACTCACACATGGGACCACTGACTTTCTTGAGCTTGGTGACTCTACTGGCACTCACCTCCCTGCTGGCCTTGCTGGCAGTCTCAGCCACGCTTGGATCCCTCCCAGGTGTACAGCAATGCAGGTGGGTGCTCAGCAGTTCCATCTCCAGAGTCCCTGCTGCAGCTGGCCCTTCCTTACCCTTCGTCCCCAAGGCCAGGACGGTTCCTTGCAGGATGATTTGGATACCAGAGTCCCCAGCTTTGCTGTGTGCTGCCCAGTCACGCAACGGCAGTTCAGCTCCTTCAGGCAGGAAGACAGAGCACTGAATGCCAGAAAACCTGAGCTAAATTCTTTTATTTCCTATCAGACTTCATCTCTTGATGACCTGCTCAGACTACAAATGCTTTGATGAGGGACTGTGCCTTACAATATATGCGTACCACGGCTGATGCAGAGTGTTTCCATTGCCGACTCTTACCATGACATGGGAAGACTTTGCAAAGGTCGTTTCTGAAATAAGTGTACCGACAGCTCTGCTTATTGATGGTGGTAGATCTTTCTAGCTTATAAGTTCTGGATTCTTTGGGTCTGTGTCGGAATTGTCTTTTACACAACAAAAAATGCTTATGGCAATACAGGTATTTTCACGAAGCAGCAATATTCACAGCTACAGATTAGCGGTTCTGCTGTGCCGATCTTTCCTCACAGCAGATGTGCTTGAAGGGATGACCTATATTTGGTTTCTGGCTACATAGTACCTGGTACTTCACAATCCCACATGCTCCCCTCCTGTTATTCATATTGACTAATAATAATAACAACAATGAGATTTTTGCAAGTTGTTTACCACCCACACATATCTACCCCCAAAAAACCCCAGAGGAAATAACGTGAAGTAATATGCTGTTTCTATTTATAATGAGGAAAAAAAGATGATTCCCAGTAATAAAATAGATAGATGTTTATCTGTTGTGACAGAAATGTTGAGTCAATTTTTTGAAATTCCAAACATGAAGTTTCCCTTGCTCATTCAAAGCTGCTTCATCGGCTCTCACAACCTACACCACCACCTCCTCTTCTCATTATCTTCACCAAGTTCCTTCCCTCATTCCTTATGGTGCCTGGATACATGTGAAGAAGTGATCCGGGCTCACCCAGAGAGGTCAGGGGCTACCTGCTGTCCCCAGGGACTGTGTGACTTCCACAGCCTTGGCCCATGGTGCCTCCTCTGTTACCTGGCCGTGCACGTGGCTTAGGGGAAACTTCCTGTAGCTCCATGTAGGTCACCTGCCCAGTGGCTTTTGCAAAGGCATCAGAAAAACATAAGCTGCCTTTGCACTAGTAATCATTTCTCCGTCTTCTGCCTCAGTTTTCCTGGTTGTAAAACACGACAAATCAAGCAGATCTTTCTTGTAAAAGGATTTGACGATCAGGGTGGAAGAGGCTGGAGTTAAATCTACTGCAATCCAAAGGCATTGGCATCTCTTTGCGCTGAATACTGGCTTCAAATAACTCTTTTCCCAAAGAGAATAAACAGAGAAATTTAGAGTGGGCATCACTGTCTTCCCTTGTGGAGTGCTCATTCGCTCCCTTCCTATCCTAAGGGAAGACTTAGGCTTTTGTCCTAAGAAATGTAAGGCAAATCCATCAATAACATCTCTGCTAAAATTACTCTTCTGTTTCAAGGGATTCGGCCAGCTGGTGAGGCCATTCGTTTGCGTAGCTGTTACCTGCGTAAATAAACACGCTGTTTTCCTTACTGTGCAACTGGGGAAAGTGGGCTGCAGTACTTGAGTGACAGGACTCTGGCCACACAGGAAGGCTGTGGCAGAACTCAGATGTGAAACCGGATTTCTTTTCAGTCTGAGTTGCACCCATGGGCCAATCACCTCTAGAAAATAACTAAAACAAAACAAAACAAAATACCATGTCAAGACATGTCCCGAAACTGCCTAATTACATTAACAATAGCCACTGAGATATGAGATATTTCTGCAGTTGAGTGGGTGCCTCAAACTTTCAATTATTTGGTATGCCGTTTTTTGTTCATTTGAAGCATTGTTTGAAGTTGCAGTTTGCAGTTTCCTCTCTGCATGTTCAGACAAAAATACTGTTACAGATTTTCCCTGCTAAATAGTTAGAGTAGCATGAATGAGCAAATAATGCAGGGCCTTGAGAGTGCCCTTACCAAGACAAAGTCAAGCAACTATTTAATCAAACTGAGCAACAAAGAGACAATCCTTGTTCATGCAAATTTAAGTAGGGAAAGGGAAAGGTTTGACCTGGTAGTCAGTGAAAATAAGAAGTATTGACAGAGGAGGAGAAAAATAACCATGGCTTACATCTTTTCTTTCTATCTGTCTGTTTGCTTCTCTGTCAATGCAGTAGGAAAGAGAAACAAATCCATGAAACTGAGGTTAATTAGCCACTGGCACCGCTCTTTGAAAGAAGTGGCAGGTCAGTCATCACTTAGAGCTAGATGTCTTGTTGAATATCTTCTAGTCAGGTTGAGTTTACTGGTTCAGTTGTGCTCAGTAAGATTTCCAGGGAAGCCGGAAGGAGAATTCATACTAATGTATCCTGGAAGACAGATTTAGCTCAATACAGAAGACAAGCCTTTGGAATTGTATGCAGCAAAAGAAAAACAGACATTTGTTTACACATCGCACAAAAAATATTTGACTAGTATGAATTCTTGGCTGGAGGCATCTTAAGGATGCTCTACACTTGGAGGACAACACTTACATCTGTGCATGATGACAGATTTCTATTCCTCCATCTTGAGCTACCGAGTGCTTGAGGAGTTTCCTGGCTTGACAGAGATGGTCTGAGTTATTGTTTCTGCAGAAAGAAGCAGCTGTTAATCAATAAAAGAGAACACCACTAAAGCTTTAATGTTTTCCAAGTCTCTAGTCCTCAGATGCTCTTTAAAATAGAATTGCTACCTATGCCATGACTGCACCGTCTACTGTTTTCCCACAATGGCAAAGAGAATAACTGATTTGTCTCTTCCAGGCACATGTTCAAGGTTGAAATTACACTAACATGACAAATCTGAGGACTTAGATTGAGTTCAGTGTTCAGGAGCCAAGATGGACCACTCTTACTTAAAAGGTGAGTGTTTACAGATTGCAAAGAGCCATCTCTTTGCAGGCAGGTGACTCAACATTGGTCTATTCTAAAGAGATGTGTTTTCAAACATTTTATTCTAAGATGGCGTAAGTGTTTATATAGATAACAATTTAAAATGCCTCAAGCTTTGTTTTAAAGAACCTTAAGCTTTGTGTTTGTTCTCTCAGACTCCATGAAGTTTTCATATTGAAACCTCCCAAAACTAGGTGATATATATGGCTTGGTCTGGAAACCATGAGCAATTCTGTGGTTTTGCTTGGGTTTGCACTGAAACTAGTCAAAACTAGGTAGCTTTTTTTCTGGCTGAATTTTACTTAGAGATTTTAAATTCATTCATACCTGAAACTGAGAGAGAAATGTAGGGGACATGAACCCATATAGTCTAAAAGAAAGAAAAAAAGGTTTGCATGAAACCGCAGCTCAGGTTTGCTAATTGAGCTTAGCACCAGGTTGAGTTGCCCTGCGTTGTTTGCTGCTGACTCACTGAACCATGGTTGCTGTTCAGTGGACCCCATGGCTCTTGGCTACTTGTGATTGCCATGTTATTGTGGGAATACGCATATACAGAGACGTTGCTGTTGTCAAAGTGGCATCTTGGAAGGCACAGGTGAGCACTGGAGAATTCCTTCTGCTTTTCTCTAGTCAACTAGATATTCACCTGGATATCTAGTTTTCCCAAAGTGGAGAAGAAAAAAGGATAAGGAGCTCTGCTAGAAAAACACTGGTTATGTCATGCAGCAATTCATGGTGATGGTTCTTTTGACCACCTTTTGGACCTCTCAGCCCTTGTTCAGCCATTCTAAGAAGGGTAAAAAAAACTTGATTTTTCCATCAGAAGTGCTCCTGTGGTGTGCTGAATGCTGAAGGAAATACTAGAAGACATTTGTATAAAAGCATCAAAACCCCCCCCAAAAGGTAGGGAGGGGAATTTTGGGGGAAAAAGCAACCCAAGAATGCTGAGGATTAAATCTTTCAACCTAAGCTTACAAAAATTGAGCCTGACATTTTTAAGTTTCCTGGATTACATTAATTCAAGAGAAACTGAAAGAGAAATGATAGGAATATCAATGGAAGTGCATAGAACTTTTGTGCACTGTGACTTCAATCAAGGACAGAAACACTAAATTTAATCTCATAGAGGGCATACAGAACAGGATGCGTGTTGGGTATGTCCTTCTCATGGACAAGAAATACAGCTTTGGATATTTCTAGGGTAACTGCTCTCAGCAGATGCAGTATTTTGCCTGATATTTCCCTTTGCAGGACCAAAAAAAGACTGTATCTCAAGGCTAAGTGTTTTGCTTTTTCAATCTCTCCCATAAATTTTCTCCTACTTATGTCACTGAATGGCCAGTTTTTCAGAAGCAGTCATGCCCTGACAGCCCTGGGCAGGCATGGCTGTAATGCAACATGATGATGCCTTGATTTCCCCATTCCCTTCTCCGGATGCACCTGATCGAGGTGGCACTCATTCCCTGGGTCACTGATGCAGGCTGACAGTGGGTGACATCTTTTAATCCCCAAACTTGGCATTCTCAAGAGCTTTAGCCTTGCACCTTTATTGGTGCCCAGTCAGGAAGGTGGCATCTCTCCCACACCGTGGGTATGATTTTTCCACAAACTGCACTAACAAGACTTAATTCAAAAGGAGCTCAGTCATTTCCCCTTACTTTAACTATCTGAGATGCATCCGGACCAAAAAACTTCTCTAGGCTAATTCTATAAATTCTCCATGATAGTGTCTGAAACACTTAAGCACTACCGGAGTGAGTCATTCCACCAAAGATAACTATGTTAGGCTAGGATGAGTCACTTACCAGCAGTCCCATTTCTCCCCACTATCTAGGGAGAGAGCATGGTGCTCCTCACACTGACACCTGCCCTCAAAATCGGTACCCAGAGCTGAGATGCATTTTAATGCACTTTACCCCCAGCAATCCTGGAAAATCTACCCCTTGTCAACAGCAGCACTGTAGAAAGCCAAGCTTACCTGCTGCCAAAAAAAGCAAATGGAAATTCACTGCAGAAAAATGCTCATCCAGAGCTCTGAAATAGCAGTCGCAAATTTGAATAATTGCAGTTTTACATAGGGCTGGAGACTGCTCAGCTCTATTTAGAGGTGCTGACTGCAACTAAACACTGTATTGCTCCAAGGAGGTGACTTGTTACTTTTTTATGGTGATTTTTTGTTGTTGTTTTTACTTTTAGCTATATCCACGGAAGACCGGAGCAGAGCCATACTTGTCAGGTGGCCCAGGCTCATAGCTGCCAGTGGCTTGGATCTGACCTGTGCTAACTACTGTGAATAAAAAGTGCCAGGTGACTTTCACAATTCAAGACTGGTCGAAACATCTCTATGTGCTCGAACTACTGATTCAACTCACATCTACTGTGTAGAGGCGTTAGGGACCTTTTTGGGGAGCATCAGTTGCGGAGCTGCTCTATGTAGGGACGAACATGAGCTGGTACCATACATGTCCCCAACAAGTCCCTTTCCAGCTGGTAAGGGCCAAAGCAGACCCTTGCATCCACCTGCACACAAAAACAGTCCAGAGACTGGAGTGCACAGCAGGGATGAAGCCCTGAAGGCTGCATGGAGGCTCTTCTGGCTTCTTCACCCTTCATTTCCTGTCCTGAACAGGCAGATGGGGGAAACAGCAGTGCTGATCCACAAGTCATCTCAGATGACTTTGTGGTGACCTTTAGCTCTGGTACCTAAGGCAGCCAGCATAACACTACCGTGAAAATTTTGCAAGCTCTTTTCTTCCTTGGGTGGCAAGGATGGGAAAAACAAACAACTTCACAGCCTTCCCTAAGAAGAATGATAGATCTTTATTATTTTGAGAATAGCAAGTTATTGAAGACTTTCAGCTTGTCAGAATTAGAAGTGTACTTTTATCCTGCATTCTTTTTCTTCCTGTGAATGTGACTTTGACTTTTCCCAATAGGATTTAATATCCAAATGCCACGCTCAGCGTATTTTGCATATTTCCCTTTTTTTATAAGATAGGGTGATTTATTAACAGTCAAATATAGAATGCCATTTTTCATGTTTCATGTGGTCTTTTTTTCTAATCTGGATAGACTACACTGTCAGCTACATTCTACTGTGATATAATTCTGCTCTTCCAGTGAATTTTAACCAGAGATGATTCAGCCCCTATGAAGGTGTAATTATTTTGCAACTGACCTCCATATCACTCAGCTGTCCTTAACCAAAAGCTTTTAATACATTTTCTGTTGGTTAGGGAAAACAAGCAACAGGTTGTGACATAAATCAGACCAAAAGGCCTTACATTCAGGATAACACTTCCTACAGTAGTTGATGCTGCAAGTTTTATATCCATTTCATATGCAGGGATATAGCCAATATTACAGCCTAACATTTCCAAAGCAATGCGTTTCCTAAGCTAGACCACTGTAGCCATGCCTCCAGAGAAACTTGAGCTCCTGTTTTTCACCTAAGAGGCATTTTCAAAGTTCTTGCTCTTCTGTGGCCCCAAGTCTCTACATTCCAAGGACTCAACAGTGGTGGGAGGACAGCATGCAAATGCTCAAAGCTACCCAAGTCTGATAAAAAAGGGTTAAGCCCCAAATAAGAATGCAAGCTGCTTGTCCATGATCCCTTGATCACAGTGCTGTCCTTATCTGCCACTTCTGAGTGTATACAGATGTAGCTGAGTTCAGTGCCCAATTCCCTTATATTGCACATGGTCGAATCATGCTCTTTGTAGACTTTATCTTAAGTCCAGCATAATCAAATAGAGCAGTTCGCTTCCTTGTGTTTTAGTGCTTATGAGTATTTTTCCCACCACCCAAATCCATTAGTTAGAACTTCATACTGCTGTAGCGAAACTGTCTCCTTGATTTTCAGAGGCCAAGATTGTCAGATGTATCCAGAGAACTAGCAGACTAGCAAGTATGGACATCCTCTTTCTCTCTCTTAATGCACCACAAAGTGAGTCACAAATAGAGTTGAATATAGTTCTGAATGACCCAAGCTTAGATTATGCTGCTTGAATCACACAAAAATGGCCTGATTTTCAAGCAGGGATGAGCAGGGATGACTAGAAATAATCATCCTTCCAGCATTCTGGAATGTCAGGTACCTGAAATTTCCAACACCATTGAAAATCTCATTCTATATAATTCTGCATTTTTAATTTAAGCGATAATTGTAAACATATCATTTCTTCCAGCTTCCTGCATTATCCTCTTCATCCCACTCCTGAGTCATTAATGAGAATACAAATAGTTCTAATGCTCAGAAAAGAACGTTTTCATTTTAATTGAATATTATGAGCAAGTGCTGGTAAAAGATACCGAAGATCTTCCAGCAAGGTAGATATTTCTCCTTGGCAGAGTGGAGATTAGAAGGGAAAAACAATTACTGGTTAGGCAGGCAGTAACTCCTGATGAGGGAAGGCCCTTTCTGACAAATCTGTGGAAGTTATTACGCTTTTATAACTGCTCCATTTGTATCACTTTATAATTGCATTTTATTGTCTATCTAAATGCCTCTGGTTTCCACCTGCACTTCAGGAAAGATGGATGTATGGAACGATTCACGTACAATATAAAAGGGTGTTTTTCCCCTAGAGCCAATGTTCAGTTAATTTGACGTACATGCTTTTCTATTGCCTTACAAGACTGAAATAATTCATTTGAATAAAGAAGACGGTTTCATAGCAGGAATAAACACTCTGTGGCTTCCCAGGGAGATAATACTTCACATTGGTAACGCTAGCCTTTCTCTTTTTCTCTTATATTGTTCCTGTTTGATGTCTATTTTTATTTGGTTATTTTATTTGAGAAACAAAATGGCAAAAGAACATTTCTATTCTTGGATGCCTTCCAGTACATTATGACAGCAGAAGGCTTGGACGACAGATACACAGCATCTCCCTCAAAAGCCTGTTTTATCACAGTGGCCAAAAATATCCTCACAAAGATGTTTTAAGGATAGGATCCTGGAGTGCCATTTGCTTTGTTCTGTGACCAAGCTTGGATCGGGAGCGCAATAGGCCCAGGTTCTAACAACTGCCTGTTTTTCTTTTTCTTTTCTTTAACTTTGTTCAAGGCTAAATTCCTGACTTTCAATAGGAATTAGGCTACACTACGTTTTTGAAAAACCTATCTGTGGTGCTTTATGCCTGCAGAAGTGGGAGGTTCTCCATGCTTCCAATTAATGTAAGAATACTTCTAGCTCAGAAATTGCCCAGCTCCATCTCCTCCTCTGATGGACAATATAGGGATTGGTCTTCAAGAAATCAAAAAAAAAAAAAAAGGTGAGCTAAACCTCTTCTAATTCCCAAGTGAGGATTCACCTGTTCCTCCCATAGGATCAAACATTGCAGCAGTTTTCAGGAGTGAGGCTGCAGTCTGTGCTAAGCAACAAGATCTGGGCACAAGCACCCATGTCCCTCCGCCCAGGCTGAGACATGGGGAACAACCACATGCCAAAGCACAATGCAAGGGAGTGAGTCATTGCAAAAAGCTTAGGAACCTGTGATTCATATCTCGAGTACTAATGGCATTTTACTGTAACCTCAGTTGACTGATTTTGCATTTCCATTTTAAGTGATTTGCAGGTGCCTGAACATATTTGTGTGTGTTAATGCATGTACATATATGTGTGGGGGGCACCCACGAACACTTCAGTTAAAATGGCACTGTCTTTAAGGGAAGAGGAAACAGCAGGGCTCTCTCTTTGACAATAAGAGCCTAATAGCATTATTTTTGCTGTGTAAGACAATTACCATCACAGCTATCCTAGGAATCTGTTTAGGTAATCAAAGATACATC
Source organism: Tinamus guttatus (assembly GCF_000705375.1). Next base: position 141,845 of record NW_010587890.1, read on the forward strand.
ATGGTGCATTTTCTCTGAGCTAGGGTAGATCTTTAAAATCTAAGGACCAGATTCAAGCAGCGAACTACATGTATAAACACAAATGATGATTCTGATGAGAGATGAACCCAATTCAAGTGCAAGATGAAACAGAGAGTCCTAAAAGTACCTATGCCCTCAGTGCCCTGCGATTTCAGCAGCAGTTGGTTCCTAAATAGCTCTGAAGAACTGGCCAGTAGTGTCTCTCAGGAAGATTTTCAGTTCTCACAGATTTCAAAAGAGGGTAAATTTCCATTGACTACATGGATAGGTTTTCAGTTCTCAGCAAGTTTGGTTTCTTTCTGCTGAAAAGTAGTTAAACAAGTATTAAGAAGGGGCTGGGATACTTTGTATTTTTCTGCTAAACAGAGTCACTTGTAAACTCTACCAAGAAATAATTAGAACTTCTGGTTTTGTGGTTCACTTGTTTTCTCCCTCTTTGTCCTTTTATGCAAAGATCATTGCTGCCAAGGCCACAGCATGAGCTTCATATTAAAGAGCCAGTACAAATACAGGGCAAACAGCTGCTGTTCAGCATCTTGAACCAGAGCAGGGAGAATGGTCAGCAGGCATGTGAGCTGTGCCCTGGAAATGAGACCCGCGTAACCGGGCAGAGAGCAGGACAGAGTTTGCAGAGGACATTAGCAGGACGTACAGGGCAATGGAGCATTGCACTAAAACTATCTCTGAAAGTGCCTCGCCATCTACAAGCCAGGAGAGGCAGGTTACAACACTTGGAGCTCGTCTATCTAATGAGAATGGGAGATGGTTTATTTACTGCCTAAGAAAAAATTATAGAAGCATTCATCTATCCTGCAATGTTCCTCCCTTAAAAACTACTATTGGCCTAACAGAATGCTTCCCTTAGCAACATTTCAAGCTATTTCCCCCAACACAAAAGGAGAATTGTTCATTAATCCTGCTCTTACATCAGGCACTTACCTTCGCTATTTTTGAATTCTCTGTTGCATAGTATTATTGCAGGACTGGATGCTCTGTGCTCCCGTACATTAATATGTTATGCAATCTTACCAAAAGATTTCAGCATTGCTGGCTCAGGGCTGTGATGGGCTTTGACAATTGCCAGAGAGATTCTGCTTTTGAACCACACCTGTAAACAGAAGAGATCACTCCAAACATTGCAGTTTTACAAGTGCAAGTTTACTGTCTGATTTTAGCTTAGAAAGTAATAGGCCATATTTAATCTAACTTGCACCTCTTCACATGGGGGCTGGATTTGTCCCTTTTTTTCCTCACTTGTCTTCCTTAATTCCTCTTTATTTAACAGACTTCACCAGCATAGTATTTGGCTTCCTACTGATAAGGGCATTTAGCTCAAACACATTGGATTTTAGAGCGCTAACTGGGCAAATTGCTGTGCAGTTACAGAAGCCCACGAGCCCCCAGAAAGCAGCATCCTCTTGGTGCTGCAGAGGACAAGGTGACATAAATCCTGATTCAACACACAGTTTGTCCCAGCCCACTGGAAATAAGTCCAGCTTCACAATCAGAAAACTGCCTTAAAACTACTCTGTCGCTATTCCTCTTTAGTAAGGCAGGATCCTTGCTGAGGTGTATACCTGCAAGCTGAACTGTCAGCTGTCAGCTATACCAGCTCAACTGTCTTTTCATGTATAGGAGAAGCTAGTGGGTCACTTTAAGATCTTTTTAGCTTGGATTCTCTCTCCTGCTTTTCAGAGCTGCCACACGGTCAGAGAGGGCTGGGGAGCAATGACTGTACTGGGGAGGTGCAGGATGTGCTTCCAAAAGTGTGGGTTTGCTGCTGTATGGGACTGACTGCCTTAAGGCTTCTAATATGCCTTTGCCAGCAAAAGTGTGTAAACCTTTCCCTTGCAGCTCAAGATTAATTTGCAGTGCAAACCAGGACAAGTAAGAGCCACATCTGCTAGAACCTGCACAGAAGTTCTGTACCCAACAGACAGGCCTCTGTGGGTGAAAAATTACATCATCCACTCTTGAGTGGCAGATTTATTGAAAAACCTTAAGCAAGGGTGTTATACAATCATCTCATCTATACAGAGAGAAGGATGCTTCCCCTTTTCCCTGATTAAAATGGATTGTGCCTGTTTCCATTATGATAGAGGGATGCTTTTTCTCTGAATGATATAATTTTGGAAATCTATAAAGGCTTTTGTAGTGTGGTTCATTCAAGAAATGAATTTATCTGCTTTTCCTGTTCTGATTAAGTCTTCCTACGGCATCTCTCAGTGTTGAAGGCAAAATATTGATGTAAATAGACCTTTAGTAAGACCTTGTTTGGCCATTCTTATGTCCTTTCATAACTGAACTGTGAGCAACCAATGCGTCTAGCCACTTTGATCATGTTCCATGAGTTAAGTGGCTTGCACAGAGATGAATCAGAAGAAGACATGTACCTAAAAGCAAGCATTTTCAAAAACACTGAAGACCCTTTAGAAGCAAGGAGTCATCTTGTATAAAAAAAATGCTGGGTTTGTACTTACTGTTCAAGTCACATTGAAATGGAAGAGAATTTTTTCCAATCAAAGAAATCTCATTCAGGTTCTGAGGCAATCCCCCATGTCTGGGAGCTTGCCCGAGTCTAGAGCATCTGAGAGTGTCATGGGTAAAATAGAAACCAGGATTAATTTATGAACTGCAAATAATTAGGACACAACAGTAAATACAGACACCCTGCTCTGTGGGCACATCCTACCTTCAGCTATTTTGATGTGACTGATTTCTTTCTATGGTTTTCCCTGAACTCTCATCCTGCATCTAAGGCACCATCCTGACACAGTTCTATGAAATGCTTCACTGAGAACTCCTCAACCATCTTCAGATCTTTGCAGGTAGGAGCAACAGTCGCCAAACCCAAAGCATATGTCATATCTGAACCCAAACCTCTGGAGATTGCAGCACTAGGATAATACTAAGAATAAGAAGAGATTACTCTGTATAACAGGAAGGCAGTATTCATGGGTGATTTACTGTACTGAACTGCAAGTGCGCTGAGTATAAAGTGAAACAGAATTTGCATAGCACTCCATTTCACAGAAAGCCCGTGGCAGGGCGGGGGGACTGAGCTGGGTAACTGTTCACCTTCTGACATCAGAAACCTCCAATGCTGCATACAAGACTGCCGTCGCAAAATCCCTGATCAAGAACATGAAGCTCCTTCCCCTCTTCACAGCTGCGTCCTGCTTCACGCCCCCAGGTCCCTCTTTCTTTGTACCACAAATGATGAAGTTTTTTTTCCAGATCACATGAGCCAGGATGAAGGGGGAAAATCCTGCAAGGAACAGAGATGGGCTGCAAGTTGAATCTGATCAAGGGGAGATACAGAGCAGTACCCTGAGAGCTATATAAGAATGGGCTCAGCACAAGAGCAGACTCTTTTTCAGGTGAAGGACTCTCATGAATCAGCCATGCATGTGACCGAAGACACCATTCCAAGGAGGCTCGGAGCCACTAACAAAATGTGTTTGTATTTCATCATTGCTACCCTTGTTGCTTTACTCGTCTTTGCATTAGCCACCATCATGGTCTTAGTCATTCAGAGGACGGTAAGCAATTTCTAACTTTACTCTTGGCTTTCAGTCTCTCTCTCTCTCTTTTTTTTTTTTCTTTTTTTAAATTCCCACTTTCCAAAAATCATCCTGTGCTGGAAAATCAGTCAATGCTACCTGTTATAAGTGCACATACATGTGTTAGTGGTGAGAGGGACAAAACAGAGAGGCAGAGAAAAGAACTTGTAAGAAAATAAGTGATTTCTCTATGGGCTGCATTAATTTCTAGCACACAGTTACTTCTATATCAACGGAAGTGGAGAGCCCATAATCCAAAATTCAAGCCATCCTCTGTTCAGCCTGCTTAGGAGGAGAGGTGTAGAGAGATCACTCCCTCACCAACTGCTTTCCTGAAGGGTTTCCTGTGGCTTCTCTGGTGTATGAGATGGTCTGGTCTGACAGTGTCTACAGTTGTTCTTCTCTTCTGTTCTTCTGCTACTAATTACTTGGGTGGCAGACATGGCATCTCTAGATGTGAAATGGCATGTGGCATTGCTGGAAGCCTAAGGCCAAAATCACCAAAACAAAAAAAACAAGGATGCAGACAACAATTGCAGTAAACACTAAAAGCCATCAGTTTCTGCCAGTGAGGTCTTGGCTGGTCGAGGAGCAAAGAGATGGGGATGAGTTGAATGGATAGATGAAGCAGCGGGATGTGAGGAAGCAGAGCCCTCCTGCACTCGGAGCAGTGGATGGGAAACAGGCAGTCCACTGTGCCCCTCTCTCTTGTCATTCCCAGGTGAGATCCTAATGCAAAAGAAGAGAGGTAGCAATGGCAGCAGAAGGGCATAAGTTGAGGCAAATTCTGACAAACGAAGTCTACCTTTCCCTATGAGTGTTTCTACCTTTTTAAAATAAAGAGGACCTCTCCAAAGTGGGTTGAGGAGCGAATGGGGAACCAGCAGCCGGCTCCAGCTAGGACAGAGGCAGCACTTCCCTCTGGTGCGAGTGACTGTGGGTATAAACGGAGCATTTCTGAAGTTTGCCACAAACTTCACTGGGATAAAATGCCACATTAGAAGTTTTGTGAACTTTTAGAAATCCAAGTGCTGAAGTAACCTCTGCTGTTATTCGTAGAAGGAAAGCACCAGCTCTGGGCTACTGAAGGAAGTTTGCCATGGAAAACAATATATGACTGTTAGCACAGCATTTCCTCTTATTAAATTGATTTTGTGCACATTTATGTATCTATATATGCATATTACTCAGAAACTGAACCATTAAGGCTTGAGTGACTTTTTTAAGCTTTATCAGTGAAGAGTCGTTTACTTGAAATCATTGTTCTTCCAAAAAAGAAACACTTTGGCATGGTTAGAATCACACATAGGTATTTTCAAATGATAAGTAGTGGGACATTAAGGGAGGTCTTTAAAATAACACTCTAGGTAATTACAGAATTGCCACAGCTATCCTATCTAATGTGCCTTTCATTTGTACTTATTATGAAAGTAAGCATTAAACTAGCTCTCTATCAGGATAAATACATATACACTAGTGCTAAAGGAATTATATTACTGAGAGAGTCAGGGTTTTCTTTTAAAATAATAATGACTTTATTGCTGCTGCTTTGGCTGAAGGAGAAAGCGGGAAGCTGAGGTGTGTGAGAAACAAGAAATTGAGCAGCAAGTTCACACTGCAAGCAGTATTTGGCAGTAAAAATGTAAATTGTTCTTGATCTCAGCTAAAAGGCCCTCAGTCTAGAGGCAGCATAGCCATTTCCCATCCATGACCGGTCTTGAATTTCCAGACCAGGAACAAATGCTGATTCTGTAAAAGGGGTACCTCAAGGAATGACACAACTTGCTCAAAACAAAAACAAACAAACAACAACAAAAACCACTTGTCTTATGATCACAGTGTCAGCACCGGGCTGGGCAGGAACTGTTTTGGTGATATAAGTTGTGGCCTGGGCTGAGCATCTTTTGGTATTGACTTCAGCAGGCGCCAAGGCAGGAGGTCTGGGGAGCTGTCATACCTCAGTGTCCATGGCTATTAAGTCCTGCAGGGACTGCTCCTGTAGGAAGCAAAATGTCATTAATTGGCTTAATTATTTTATTTGTATCTTCTCAAGAGAGGACAAACGTTTCAAGCAATTGGCCTGATTTTCCCCCCAGGATGTTGTCAGCTAAAGGACATGGGTGGCCTTTGAACAAAGACGGCCACTTCATCCTCTTCCTGTGCTGAACTCAGATAGAAACTTCCATGTTCCTGCAGTCAGAGGAGGGCTAGGGAGTGTCAGGGCAACATGGTCCTTGAGGCATGTCTTAGGTACCACTGTACGAAGTGGAGGTTTCTGGTGGCTACACATCCTAGAGTCACCATGCCTCACTGTGGGAACATCGTAATTGGCTGCTCAGTCTCCTTCCTTTTGATGAATTTATACTTATCTGAGGGAAGAAAGGGAAAATCACACCATGTGAAAAGGCGTTCTCACCACCTAAATGTAGGTCCTCTGAGCATTCATCCAACATGAAAGACCAAACAAAATGAACAAAAAAAAGAATATGATTCCAAAATTTCTTCTCTAAACCTAACATTATTTCTATTACATCATATTCATCCCCCTTCAGTAGAGTATTTATACTTGCTGAAGTAATTTCCAAGAGTGCTACAGTCAGATAATTAAAACCCCTAACAGGGACTGCAGGGATGGGGAGTCATTCCTGCACTACCTGGCATGTTCCTGAACTAATCGCTTGTGATGTATGTATGCGTAAAAAAAAAAAAAAAAAAAAAAAAAAAAAACCCCTGCCATAGGCTGCCACAATCCACGCTAATTGGCTCCCTCTGGTGGGCAATCTCCACAGCAGCGAGAGTAAAAAACAAAACAAAAAAATCACAACACCTGAAAATCCCCACTAAAAGCTGCTTTCCTAGTTGTGCAGGAAAAAACACTGAGGCATTTTAGGAGAAAATTGCACTATTCCTTCTGCTAAACACTACGGGAGGAACCACAAAAGTCTGTGTGCTTTTACAGGGGTGATACTTGCCAGAGTGTCATCATAAAATCTTGGCTTCATGTTACTGCTTGCCCACCTTGTTGTTGCTACCTGTGTTTTATTGCAATTTCTGCACCCAAATCACTTGTGCCGACACCTCTGGGATAAATGGCTCCAGCCACACCATCTACTTACAGTGGCTAAATCCCAAATATGACACTTGGGAATTGCAGGCTCCAGCTACAACCAGACATGGAAATGACATGGAGTCATTTCCAGACAACCGAGTGAGTGAGCCCCTCGTCAGCCCAGGAATTAAAGCCCTAAAAACAGGTAGCAGTTCTGGATGGGGAATGCATCTTTCTGAGCTCATTTACCCATCACTGCTCAGGAATTCATAGAATCACAGAACCACAGAACGCTTAAGGTTGGAAGGGACCTCTGGAGGTCATCTAGTCCAACGAATTGTCAGGGAATACACCAGCACCAGCATAATAACACCCTGAAACACTCACTCTCTATGTGTGCAACCCCTCCGCAGTTGGGACCAGCCTAACTTTAGAGATTTGCTTCTAATGAGAGGGAGATTGTGAGATATATGTAGTAAGAAGGGTTTGACCACACAACAGGTGAGAGTCCAGGCTGATTTGGTTTGTAAAAACTTTCTTGGGAAAAGAAGCAAGAAATGGCTTTCACAGGCACCTCATTATCATTTTCATTAAGGGAGCAGACTCAAGTTATTCTCTTTGCTGAGTAATGACTGAAGTCCTTCATTACCAGCACTCAAAGTCACTGCAGACAGGGTGAAATTCATTGTAATGATTTTTTTTTTCCAGAGCTTGTGCTGTAGAATTTAATCTTTTTGAGCTTCTACTCTGTACCTCTTTATATTTTGAATTACAGCATTACGGAATATCCCTACTATTAGAAAACAGCAATACCCATAATATTTCAAACCAAGCTCTAAAGTTTTATTTCAATGCCTAGTCAATCGTCACTAATTAAATTGCTGCAGTATCTGGTGTTTTCACCCACAGGGAGACTTCCCAGGTGAGAACACACTATATTAATACATTTTAATTTCGGTCCTGTTGCCCTGACTACAAAGCAAGCTGCGAGGCATCAGATTCTTCCCCTGCATGTTGTCTCCAAGGAAGACCTGGAGAAACATCTTGGCTCTCCTACAGCTGTCATCTATATAGCTTCTCCTCCATCTTCCATAGGTTTGTGGAGAGAAAATCAGGCATTATAGATACCCAAATCAAGCACTACCTGCGCAAATTCTGTCCACTTCTGTCCATAGTGTTTCGCTATGAGAACCAAGAAATAACGCTGCTTTGCTGAGAGCAGAAGCAGGTCTGCACTTTGCTTGCAGTTGAAAAAAAAATGATCACGTTAGGTTAGAATCTAAACAAACTGCTTTTACACGTTTAAGACCAGAAACTTAAGTATCACAGAGAGAGACACAAGACAACTTCTCTTCCTGTCCAGATAGACTGTGCTACACATTATCCTATTTATTTCCCCAAATTAGGTGCTTTTTCCATAATGCTGTCATAAGACCCTTTGATTTCTCCTACCACCAGCTGTGTTGTCTCACCCTGGACACTTGGTCTTCCTCCTTGCTCTCAGGAGTTTTTGGTTTTCCTGTGAAAGTCAGGACTTGTTTCCTTAGTATTTTGTGCTTCAATAGGCTAAACTGGGCTTGGCTACACCAGCCTGTACTATCACCTCAGGAAACCAATATCTACATCCAAGGAGCTGGTTTAGGCTAGCCTGAAAGGCAGCAAAACAACTCCCTGATAATAACATTTCTGTGGGTCTGCCCCGGTGGTGAAGGGACATGACCCACAGTTTCTAGTGCTGAGGCACTCTCAGTTTCTTTCCTAGCCCGTTGGGAGAATTCATTTGGTCCTTGGGGTGTTGCTGCGTGTCTGGGAGCTGTCATTAACCTGTGATTTAACCTGTATGGAAATAATGGTCAAACAAGCACATGCTTGAGGGTTTGACATTTGGGTGGTGGAATACCACATCACTGGTGTGATGAAACATCACAGATTGTCTACCATATTTACGCAGTCAGGCATGCTTCCTACAGCTTTCTCTGCCATCCTGACCCTTGGGTTTACATCCCAGCAAGAAGAGAGGAGATGTGAGGCAGGATGGATGTACCTCTGCTCTGGGACCTGTCCTGGGCTTTACGGCTTCTATTTCTGGCTACCCACGGGCTTTCCAGAGGTGGATGTTGTTCCCAAAGGCCACCAATCCTGTATGAGGAGTGTTACTCTACCCTATTCTTCCCAAGTTTTACAAGCCATAAAACAAGGAGTTTAGAGGTTTTTGCTTCAAAGATGATCCCAGCAAAAGCTGCACGAATTCCTACAGCACTGAGACACTGGATGGCCATGTCAGAAACAGAGATTCCTAGATCAGGAAAAAATGGAACGTCCTAGGCCACACAAACAGCTCCTTGCACTGTTTTTTGTGTGTCACAAGCTGTAACAAGGGATGCACATAGATGAAATTTGGACGTCTGAAGAAAGTGATAACTGGAATGCTCCCTTACAAGTCTCCTCAGACCTATGTATTTCTGTAGGAGCCATATGATCCCCAGTGGCTGGTGATGGCTCCTTGTGAATAAGTCTCTGATGGAAATTTTTAGGATCTACTTTTAAACCTACTTAATCACCAATCTGTCCAACTCCAGAAAACCCATCCATTCCTGTACTTCTCTTCCAGGCCACTGATCCTGCTGCAGAGGGTGTTGCAAAACCTATCAGGACAGGTAAGACACCTCAAATGTCCATCAGGGCAATTTGCCTGATCTGTATTTCCCAAGATGACAGATAAGCTAATCGTGCACGTCTTAACTTTCCATGTAAAACTTTAGTGTTAAAAAAAATCAGGAAAGAAAAAAAAGAAAAAAACTTTCGAATTGCTCTGTACTGCTGGAAACCATTGCATGAGGAAATAATAAGCATTTCTGAATTTACCCTGACGTGTCTTTTCAACGGAGCATTTTTGCCAGAGGATGTGAACATCAGTCTGACTATTGGGTCTTGGTTTAGGGTCTGGCTCCCGCACATGTGGCACAGGCATCTGCTCTTGCAAGATGGGTGCCCTGGCACATGTTTCAAAGCAACTGATGACTCCTGATCTCCCTTGGCCTGGAGTCATCATGTATTTCGTAATGGTTTGCGGGAAAAAAAAAAAGAAGGGAGGAGGAAGTCTGGGAGGAACAAGTGGAAAACAGCAGGAAGAAATTAAAGTGGGCAGACTACAGACACAGGGAGCGCAACACAAGTGAAAACTTTCTACCAAGACTAGTAGAGATGATGTGCTAGGAGTCTGCTTCTGCTTAGCATAAATTGGGAAGAGCCCTCTTTATTTTCTTGCTGCCCAGGTTACATAGCTGTTAATACCAAGTCTTTTGGCCTGCTGTGAACAAGACTGTTTACTCAGGCCAGGTGGATAGGAGATGTTACCGCGTTCTACTCTACACAGCGGGAAACTGAGGCACAGAGCTCATCTAGAGGGGTTGGAAGGTCAGAACTGAAGGTCAAAGTCTAGAGCACCTTAATTATGTAAACAGCTTTTCTACACCTCCACAATTCATAGAATCATAGAATCATTATGGTTGGAAAAGACCTTTGGAAATGGAATCATTATGATTTGAAAAGATGTCCAAATGTAACCCTTTCAACACCATGCCTACTAAACCATGTCCCAAGTACATAATCTACATCTATGGTGACTCCACCACTTCCCTGGGCAGCCTGTTCCGATGCCTTACCTCTCTTTCCATGTAGAAGTTCTTCCTAATGTCTAACCTGAACCTCCCCTGGCCCAGTATTTGCACAGGCAGTGAAGCCTCTGACCAGTGTATCCTCTACCTAGGAGAATTTCTGAATCCAGAGCTCCTTTGGGGGGCTTTTTCATGCCCTAAAAGGTCTTGAAGCTGTCCCCTGCATCCCTCCTACTTCAGACCCTCACATTATCCTAGCTATCTTTTTTTTTTTTAAATTCATGTAAAACTGGAGGTATTTGGGCCAAGACATCCAAAGCATATCTGTGTGTCTCTCCATTATCTGAAATATCTCCTTATGTCTTGCAAAGTGTTCCTGGTGTTTTATTTAGCACCTGCAGCTATTAGGCAATAAAGTCAGATGTCGATAGGCAAGACAGAGGTGCACAGCGGCATTTGAGTGCTCGTGTCACTGTTATGCTCTGCAGATGGGCTGCTTCTCACCTGCATGGTGACAGAACAGCAGGCAGCAGGGAGGTATGGCTTGAACAGACACCCCAGTGCAGAGCAGCTGCTCTTGCAAACCCGTGCAGCCTCGGGGATGTCACCAGAGCTGTGCTGGTCCCCATTGGTGACTTGCAGCACAAGGCAGTGAGAGCTGCCAGTGGAGCCCACTGATTGACAGAGGAGGCGCTTCAACCACATTAGCAGATGGTCAATATAATTTTAATGCAAAGCGTGAGTAGTGCTGGCATTACGAGGGCAGGAAGCAGAAGTCTCACTCATCTTAAAGAACTGCGTTGACTTTTTTTTTTCTTTCCTCATTTTTTTCACCCAGCCAACTGGTGCCACTTGTTTTCCCTCCTCATCCATAAGGAATTTGCAAGATGTCATTTCTTTAACTGGAAACTTTTTTGACTTTGGTCAATTTCAACTAGAGGCACCCGCTCACTGGTAAATCTGAGACAATGCCACAAGGGAAAGGTAGAGGAAGGAAGGAGAGAGAAGCCCACAAGGAACAAAAGATTTCTGAAAGCTGCTTGCAGTGAGTGCAAGCACTTTATCACCTCACCATCATTGCCTATTGGGCTCTATTATAGGGCTCTGGCATCGTAATGAAACATTAAAGCAAGAGCGAGTTACAATGGCCTTTTATTTGGGGGGTAAAATGCATAAAGCAGGGTTGATTGATTAGTTTATCCTATGGGTTGGTTGGTGAAGG